>JACEFZ010028070.1:357500-532500 GCA_014155875.1 Cepaea nemoralis
AGTCCAACGTATCCATTATTTCCAATATCACATATCTAATTACCCCACACATCCATCACCAATATAATATCATATATCTAATTAACCCACACATCCATCACCAACACAACATCACATATCTAATTAACCCACACATCCATCACCAACACAATATCACACCACGAGATATCTAATAAACCTACATATGCATCACCAACACAATATCACACCACGAGATATCTAATAAACCCACATATCCATCACATACAATATCACATATCTAATATATGCCATTAATCCATCATGTGCCATGCCGGTAAGCGTCGGCGGTCATGTTTTGCCATCTCACTCGATCACCAGAGTCTTGGATTAGCTCCGTGTTTCTGTCCCGACCATGCCACGTGCCCAAGCAGCCATCCAGGTATTTACTTCTTCCCATATATAAGCACACACACACACACACACACACACACACACACACACACACACACACACACACACACACACACACATCCATTATTTTGGGACAAGTGTAAAACTTCAGATATCTAGGTACACATATACACAGATAGGCACAGATATCTAGATAACATCAGATGGAAGATGTATCACTCAGATGGAAGATGTGTCACTCAGATGGAAGATGTATCACTCAGATGGAAGATGTATCACTCAGATGGAAGATGTATCACTCAGATGGAAGATGTATCACTCAGATGGAAGATGTATCACTCAGATGGAAGATGTATCACTCAGATGGAAGATGTATCACTCAGATGGAAGATGTATCACTCAGATGGAAGATGTATCACTGAGATGGGAAGATGTATCACTCAGAGGAAGATGTATCACTCAGATGAAGATGTATCACTCAGATGGAAGAGTATCACTCAGATGGACGATGTATCACTCAGATGGAAGATGTATCACTCAGATGGAAGATGTATCACTCAGATGGAAGATGTATCACTCAGATGGAAGATGTATCACTCAGATGGTCTGTCTCTTATACACATCTGAAGATGTATCACTCAGATGGAAGATGTATCACTCAGATGGAAGATGTATCACTCAGATGGAAGATGTATCACTCAGATGGAAGATGTATCACTCAGATGGAAGATGTATCACTCAGATGGAAGATGTATCACTCAGATGGAAGATGTATCACTCAGATGGAAGATGTATCACTCAGATGGAGATGTATCACTCAGATGGAAGATGTATCACTCAGATGGAAGATGTATCACTCAGATGGAAGATGTATCACTCAGATGGAAGATGTATCACTCAGATGGAAGATGTATCACTCAGATGGAGATGTATCACTCAGATGGAAGATGTATCACTCAGATGGAAGATGTATCACTCAGATGGAAGATGTATCACTCAGATGGAAGATGTATCACTCAGATGGAAGATGTTATCACTCAGATGGAAGATGTATCACTCAGAGGAAGATGTATCACTCAGATGGAAGATGTATCACTCAGATGGAAGATGTATCACTCAGATGGAAGATGTATCACTCAGATGGAAGATGTATCACTCCGATGGAAGATTGTATCACTCAGATGGAAGATGTATCACTCAGATGAAGATGTATCACTCAGATGGAAGATGTATCACTCAGATGGAAGATGTATCACTCAGATGGAAGATGTATCACTCAGATGGAAGATGTATCACTCAGATGGAAGATGTATCACTCAGATGGAAGATGTATCAACTCAGATGGAAGATGTATCACTCAGATGAAGTGTATCACTCAGATGGAAGATGTATCACTCAGATGGAAGATGTATCACTCAGATGGAAGATGTATCACTCAGATGGAAGATGTATCACTCAGATGGAAGATGTATCACTCAGATGAAGATGTATCATCAGATGGAAGATGTATCACTCAGATGGAAGATGTATCAATCAGATGGAAGATGTATCACTCAGATGGAAGATGTATCACTCAGATGGAAAGATGTATCACCAGATGGAAGATGTATCACTCAGATGAAGATGTATCACTCAGATGAAGATGTATCACTCAGATGGAAGATGTATCACTCAGATGGAAGATGTATCACTCAGATGGAAGATGTATCACTCAGATGGAAGATGTATCACTCAGATGGAAGATGTATCCCTCAGATGGAAGATGTATCACTCAGATGGAAGATGATCACTCAGATGAAGATGTATCACTCAGATGGAAGATGTATCACTCAGATGGAAGATGTATCACTCAGATGGAAGATGTATCACTCAGATGGAAGATGTACACTCAGATGGAAGATGTATCACTCAGATGGAAGATGTATCACTCAGATGGAAGATGTATCACTCAGATGGAAGATGTATCACTCAGATGGAAGATGTATCACTCAGATGGAAGATGTATCACTCAGATGGAAAGAGTATCACTCAGATGGAAAATGTATCACTCAGATGGAAGATGTATCACTCAGATGGAAGATGTCACTCAGATGGAAGATGTATCACTCAGATGGAAGATGTATCACTCAGATGGAAGATGTATCACTCAGATGGAAGATGTATCACTCCAGATGGAAGATGTATCACTCAGAATGGAAGATGTATCACTCAGATGGAAGATGTATCACTCAGATGGAAGATGTCGCACCAGATGGAAGATGTATCACTCAGATGAAGATGTATCACTCAGATGGAAGAGGTATCACTCAGATGGAAGATGTATCACTCAGATGGAAGATGTATCACTCAGATGGAAGATGGTATCACTCAGATGGAAGATGTATCACTCAGATGGAAGATGTATCACTCAGATGGAAAGTATCACTCAGATGGAAGATGTATCCTCAGATGGAAGATGTATCACTCAGATGGAAGATGTATCACTCAGATGGAAGATGTATCACTCAGATGGAAGAATGTATCACTCAGATGGAAGATGTATCATCAGATGGAAGATGTATCACTCAGATGGAAGATGTATCACTCAGATGGAAGATGTATCACTCAGATGGAAGATGTATCACTCAGATGGAAGATGTATCACTCAGATGGAAGATGTATCACTCAGATGGAAGATGTATCACTCAGATGGAAGATGTATCACTCAGATGGAAGATGTATCACTCAGATGGAGATGTATCACTCAGATGAAGGAGTATCACTCAGATGGAAGGTGTTCACTCAGATGGAAGGTGTGTCACTCAGATGGAGATGTGTCACTCAGATGGAAGATGTATCACTCAGATGGAAGATGTATCACTCAGATGGAAGATGTATCACTCAGATGGAAGATGTATCACTCAGATGGAAGATGTATCACTCAGATGGAAGATGTATCACTCAGATGGAAGATGTATCACTCAGATGGAAGATGTATCACTCAGATGGAAGATGTATCACTCAGATGGAAGATGTATCACTCAGAAGGAAGATGTATCACTCAGATGGAAGATGTATCGATGGGGGTATCACTCATATGGGGGATGGGATGTATCACTCAGATGGAAGATGTATCACTCAGATGGAAGATGTATCACTCAGATGGAAGATGTATCACTCAGATGGAAGATGTATCACTCAGATGGAAGATGTATCACTCAGATGGAAGATGTATCACTCAGATGGAAGATGTATCACTCAGATGGAAGATGTATCACTCAGATGGAAGATGTATCACTCAGATGGAAGATGTATCACTCAGATGGAAGATGTATCACTCAGATGGAAGATGTATCACTCAGATGGAAGATGTATCACTCAGATGGAAGATGTATCACTCAGATGGAAGATGTATCACTCAGATGGAAGATGTATCACTCAGATGGAAGATGTATCACTCAGATGGAAGATGTATCACTCAGATGGAAGATGTATCACTCAGATGGAAGATGTATCACTCAGATGGAAGATGTATCACTCAGATGGAAGATGTATCACTCAGATGGAAGATGTATCACTCAGATGGAAGATGTATCACTCAGGTGGAAGATGTATCATCAGATGGAAGATGTATCACTCAGATGGAAGATGTATCACTCAGATGGAAGATGTATCACTAGATGGAAATGTATCACTAGATGGAAAATGTTCATAGATGGAAGATGTATCACTAGATGGAAGATGTATCACTCAGATGGAAGATGTATCACTCAGATGGAAGATGTATCACTCAGATGGAAGATGTATCACTCAGATGGAAGATGTTCACTCAGTGGAAGATGTATCACTCAGATGGAAGATGTATCACTCAGATGGAAGATGTATCACTCAGATGGAAGATGTATCACTCAGATGGAAGATGTATCACTCGATGGAAGAATCACTCAGATGGAAGATGTATCACTCAGATGGAAGATGTATCACTCAGATGGAAGATGTATCACTCAGATGGAAGATGTATCACTCAGATGGAAGATGTATCACTCAGATGGAAAATGTATCACTCAGATGGAAGATGTATCACTCAGATGGAAGATGTATCACTCAGATGGGAAAATGTATCACCCGATGGAAGATGTATCACTCAGATGGAAGATGTATCACTCAGATGGAAGATGTATCACTCAGATGGAAGATGTATCACTCAGATGGAAGATGTATCACTCAGATGGAAGATGTATCACTCAGATGGAAGATGTATCACTCAGATGGAATTTCACTCAGATGGAAGATGTATCACTCAGATGGAAGATGTTCACTCAGATGGAAGATGTATCACTGAAAAAAATTTTTTTTTTAAAAAAAAGATGGAAAAAAGATGGAAAAAAAGGGGAAAAATTTTAAAAAAAACCCGGGAAGGTTTTCACTCAGATGGAAGATGTATCACTCAGATGGAAGATGTATCACTCAGATGGAAGATGTATCACTCAAAGGAAGATGTTCACTCAGATGGAAAATGTATCACTCAGATGGAAGATGTATCACTCAGATGGAAGATGTATCACTCAGATGGAAGATGTATCACTCAGATGGAAGATGTACCCAGATGGAAGATGTATCCTCAGATGGAAGATGTATCACTCAGATGGGAAAATGTATCACTCAGATGGAAGATGTATCACTCAGATGGAAGATGTATCACTCAGATGGAAGATGTATCACTCAGATGGAAGATGTATCACTCAGATGGAGATGTATCACTCAGATGGAAGATGTATCACTCAGATGGAAGATGTATCACTCAGTGGAAAATGTATCACTCAGTGGAAAATGTATCACTCAGTG
The DNA here is from genome assembly GCA_014155875.1 of Cepaea nemoralis. Lineage (NCBI taxonomy): Eukaryota > Metazoa > Mollusca > Gastropoda > Stylommatophora > Helicidae > Cepaea > Cepaea nemoralis. Next base: position 362,697 of record JACEFZ010028070.1, read on the forward strand.
GAAGATGTATCACTCAGTGGAAGATGTATCACTCAGATGGAAGATGTATCACTCAGATGGAAGATGTATCACTCAGATGGGAAAATGTATCACTCAGTGGAAGATGTATCACTCAGATGGAAGATTTCCCAAAAATTTCCCAGTGGGGGAAAATGGAAGATGTATCACTCAGATGGAAGATGTATCACTCAGATGGAAGATGTATCACTCAGATGGAAGATGTATCACTAATGGAAGATGTATCACTCAGGGAAGATGTATCACTCAGTGGAAAATGTATCACTCAGTGGAAGATGTATCACTCAGTGGAAGATGAATCAAAAGTGAAAAAAGATGATTCAAGGGGGGGAAAAATTTTAAGAGGGAAAAATTTTAAGAGGGAAAAATTTTAAGAGGGAAAAATTTTAAGAGGGAAAAATTTTAAGAGGGTTATCATCAGATGGAAGATGTATCACTCAGTGGAAGATGTATCACTCAGATGGAAGATGTATCACTCAGATGGAAGATGTATCACTCAGATGGAAGATGTATCACTCAGATGGAAGATGTTCACTCAGATGGAATGTATCACTCAGATGGAAGATGTATCACTCAGATGGAAGATGTATCACTCAGATGGAAGATGTATCACTCAGATGGAAGATGTATCACTCAGATGGAAGATGTATCACTCAGATGGAAGATGTATCACTCAGATGGAAGATGTATCACTCAGATGGAAGATGTATCACTCAGATGGAAGATGTATCACTCAGATGGAAGATGTATCACTCAGATGGAAGATGTATCACTCAGATGGAAGATGTATCACTCAGATGGAAGATGTATCACTCAGATGGAAGATGTATCACTCAGATGGAAGATGTATCACTCAGATGGAAGATGTATCACTCAGATGGAAGATGTATCACTCAGATGGAAGATGTATCACTCAGATGGAAGATGTATCACTCAGATGGAAGATGTATCACTCAGATGGAAGATGTATCACTCAGATGGAAGATGTATCACTCAGATGGAAGATGTATCACTCAGATGGAAGATGTATCACTCAGATGGAAGATGTATCACTCAGATGGAAGATGTATCACTCAGATGGAAGATGTATCACTCAGATGGAAGATGTATCACTCAGATGGAAGATGTATCACTCAGATGGAAGATGTATCACTCAGATGGAAGATGTATCACTCAGATGGAAGATGTATCACTCAGATGGAAGATGTATCACTCAGATGGAAGATGTATCACTCAGATGGAAGATGTATCACTCAGATGGAAGATGTATCACTCAGATGGAAGATGTATCACTCAGATGGAAGATGTATCACTCAGATGGAAGATGTATCACTCAGATGGAAGATGTATCACTCAGATGGAAGATGTATCACTCAGATGGAAGATGTATCACTCAGATGGAAGATGTATCACTCAGATGGAATTATCACTCAGATGGAAGATGTATCACTCAGATGGAAGATGTATCACTCAGATGGAAGATGTATCACTCAGATGGAAGATGTATCACTCAGATGGAAGATGTATCACTCAGATGGAAGATGTATCACTCAGATGGAAGATGTATCACTCAGATGGAAGATGTATCACTCAGATGGAAGATGTATCACTCAGATGGAAGATGTATCACTCAGATGGAAGATGTATCACTCAGATGGAAGATGTATCACTCAGATGGAAGATGTATCACTCAGATGGAAGATGTATCACTCAGATGGAAGATGTATCACTCAGATGGAATGATCACTCAGATGGAAGATGTATCACTCAGATGGAAGATGTATCACTCAGATGGAAGATGTATCACTCAGATGGAAGATGTATCACTCAGATGGAAGATGTATCACTCAGATGGAAGATGTATCACTCAGATGGAAGATGTATCACTCAGATGGAAGATGTATCACTCAGATGGAAGATGTATCACTCAGATGGAAGATGTATCACTCAGATGGAAGATGTATCACTCAGATGGAAGATGTATCACTCAGATGGAAGATGTATCACTCAGATGGAAGATGTATCACTCAGATGGAAGATGTATCACTCAGATGGAAGATGTATCACTCAGATGGAAGATGTATCACTCAGATGGAAGATGTATCACTCAGATGGAAGATGTATCACTCAGATGGAAGATGTATCACTCAGATGGAAGATGTATCACTCAGATGGAAGATGTATCACTCAGATGGAAGATGTATCACTCAGATGGAAGATGTATCACTCAGATGGAAGATGTATCACTCAGATGGAAGATGTATCACTCAGATGGAAGATGTATCACTCAGATGGAAGATGTATCACTCAGATGGAAGATGTATCACTCAGATGGAAGATGTATCACTCAGATGGAAGATGTATCACTCAGATGGAAGATGTATCACTCAGATGGAAGATGTATCACTCAGATGGAAGATGTATCACTCAGATGGAAGATGTATCACTCAGATGGAAGATGTATCACTCAGATGGAAGATGTATCACTCAGATGGAAGATGTATCACTCAGATGGAAGATGTATCACTCAGATGGAAGATGTATCACTCAGATGGAAGATGTATCACTCAGATGGAAGATGTATCACTCAGATGGAAGATGTATCACTCAGATGGAAGATGTATCACTCAGATGGAAGATGTATCACTCAGATGGAAGATGTATCACTCAGATGGAAGATGTATCACTCAGATGGAAGATGTATCACTCAGATGGAAGATGTATCACTCAGATGGAAGATGTATCACTCAGATGGAAGATGTATCACTCAGATGGAAGATGTATCACTCAGATGGAAGATGTATCACTCAGATGGAAGATGTATCACTCAGATGGAAGATGTATCACTCAGATGGAAGATGTATCACTCAGATGGAAGATGTATCACTCAGATGGAAGATGTATCACTCAGATGGAAGATGTATCCTCAGATGGAAGATGTATCACTCAGATGGAAGATGTATCACTCAGATGGAAGATGTATCACTCAGATGGAAGATGTATCACTCAGATGGAAGATGTATCACTCAGATGGAAGATGTATCACTCAGATGGAAGATGTATCACTCAGATGGAAGATGTATCACTCAGATGGAAGATGTATCACTCAGATGGAAGATGTATCACTCAGATGGAAGATGTATCACTCAGATGGAAGATGTATCACTCAGATGGAAGATGTATCACTCAGATGGAAGATGTATCACTCAGATGGAAGATGTATCACTCAGATGGAAGATGTATCACTCAGATGGAAGATGTATCACTCAGATGAAGATGTATCACTCAGATGGAAGATGTGTCACTCAGATGGAAGATGTGTCACTCAGATGGAAGATGTGTCACTCAGATGGAAGATGTATCACTCAGATGGAAGATGTATCACTCAGATGGAAGATGTATCACTCAGATGGAAGATGTATCACTCAGATGGAAGATGTATCACTCAGATGGAAGATGTATCACTCAGATGGAAGATGTATCACTCAGATGGAAGATGTATCACTCAGATGAAGATGTATCACTCAGATGGAAGATGTATCACTCAGATGGAAGATGTATCACTCAGATGGAAGATGTATCACTCAGATGGAAGATGTATCACTCAGATGGAAGATGTATCACTCAGATGGAAGATGTATCACTCAGATGGAAGATGTATCACTCAGATGGAAGATGTATCACTCAGATGGAAGATGTGTCACTCAGATGGAAGATGTGTCACTCAGATGGAAGATGTGTCACTCAGATGGAAGATGTATCACTCAGATGGAAGATGTATCACTCAGATGGAAGATGTATCACTCAGATGGAAGATGTATCACTCAGATGGAAGATGTATCACTCAGATGGAAGATGTATCACTCAGATGGAAGATGTATCACTCAGATGGAAGATGTATCACTCAGATGGAAGATGTATCACTCAGATGGAAGATGTATCACTCAGATGGAAGATGTGTCACTCAGATAAAGAACAGAACAGGACAAGCAAACACTGCACTCTATCAAATAAAGAACATTTTGTGCAATAAGTCGCTGTCCTTGAAAGTCAGAAAAAGAATTCTTGCATGTTACATAGAACCAGTTTTAACATACGGCTGCGTATCCTGGACAAACAAACAGGCGAAACAATCCCTGGAAGCCTTGGAGATGTGGTTTTATAGAAAAATGCTGAAAATTAATTGGACAGCCAAAATGAGCAATCATGGACGTTCTGAGGGAAACTAAGTAGCAAAGACAACTTATCACAAGCTTCAGAAAGTAATATTCATAGTTTCTTTGGCCACATTATGAAAAGACAGAAAAAATGGAACATGTTGTGACAACCGGAAAGATATGCGGAAAGAGAGATAGAGGAAGACAGCGTGAGAAGATTCTTGACAGTCTTGTGTATGGGACTGAAGGGAGTCATCACACGAATTGATCCATGACGTCGGAGATCACAATTTGTGGAGAGGCATGTTGTCCCTAGCCAGACAGAAGAGCACTGAATGATGAAGATGATAATCCATTATCTCTAATATCACATTACCAGGTATATAATAATTCCACATATCCATTGTCTCCGATATCACTATCTAATATACCCACATATCCATCACCTGTGACTACTTTAAATAAAAACAAACCACTCACCTTTCCGCTGTCAGACGACCCACTGGGACTCCGGGACCCATACTCGTGCGGTGAGGACGGTGAGTCAGGATGGTGCTGGTAATGCAACAACTGCTGCTGCTCGTGAGTGGTGAAGTCGTGGAAGCGGACACCTCCGATGTCAGAAGAATCCGCCTGCAGGAGGAGAGGCAGAACAATGGTCAGACGGACAGAAGAATCTGTCTGGAGGAATAGAGATAGGGCAATGATCAGACTGACAGGAGAATCTTTCTGAGGGAATAGAGACTGGGCAATGATCAGATTGACAGGAGAATCTATCTGGAGGGGGGAGGGACAGGACAATGATAAGACTGACAAGAGAATCTGTCTATAGGAATAGAGACTGGGCAATGATCAGACTGACAGGAAAATCTGTCTGGAAATTAGAGACTATGCAATGATCAGTCTGACAGGAGAATCTGTCTGGAGGGAGAAATATACGAATGACAAAAGAATTAAAAGCGATGAAATTTACGAAAGGGAGAATGAGAGATGAATTTGTGGGTGGCTAAATTGACAAATAGACGAATGACGACTAAATTAATATATTGTTAAATTGAGAACAAGATGAATGACAAGTGAATGAATGAATAGGTGGATGAATTAACAAATGATAGAGGGATAAGTAAAATAATGGATGTCTAAAATGATAAATGGACAAATAATAGATGCATTAAATTATGAGTGAATTGACAAACAGACGTATAACAAGTGAATGAAATGATGATTGTAATGAAAAATAGACCTACGACAAGTGACTTAATTGATGATTAAAATGACAAATAAACGTAAGACAAGTGAATTCATTGATGATTAACGTGACAAATAGTCGTATGGCAAGTGAATTAATTGATGATTACAATGATAAATAGATGTATGCCAATTGAATTAAATGATAATTAAAATGACAAATAGACGCATGGCAAGTGGATGAACTTCACAACTCGACCGCAGTAACTCTGGTAGAACTACCTTGACATTGTTTAAAACACCCGCATCCCCGCACACGCACGCGCGCGCGCACCACACACACACACACACACACGCACACACACACACACACACAATGATATAAGGATAATGTAGTCCCATAGCTGACACAGCCGATGTGGCTGCGTGAATTGTGAGGTCAGGACACACGAGCTGGGATGACAAGCTCCCTATGTTGTCATCTCCCTGTCTCAGACAATTTCTATACAATTATCTGGTACGCCCGTTCTTAGGCTGAGTCGACCCTAAAGCAGTATTTACTGGAAACATAATCCCACTTACGCGGGGGGATTGATCCAGGACCAATGTCCGGGCAGGCAAGCGTACTATCTTCTACACCACTGGGAATCTCGGACAGTTACATGGGAAGCTAACAAACACACCAGCGTGTAATAGCGGGACGGGGTCACTGACCTGCAGGACGTCTAGGCACATCGCCGAGGTGGCGTCGACAGGAAACACGTAATACTCGTCTGAAAGGATGCTGCTGTTGAAAATGTCGGCTGAAAAGACCACAAAACGGATACATGCAAATTACAATAACATTAAAGTACATAAAGTTAGTTGCATATCATTTACAGGATGCGGTAGTTAACACCAGCGTTTGTGTCTGTTTGTGATTTCATGGCAAGTTTACGTTCAGTAGTTTGCCATTGCTGTACTCATATCTTTGTAAGGGAACTAATGCATGGTGGTCTACTTCCAAATCGCCCGCAGCCGTGTTTTGATTGCGGTATGCGAGATTACGAATTGTATTCGTAACATCTTGTGCTGCATATATTGAAAGGCAGAAGATCAAATGGTTCGGTCATGTTGTTAGAATGCAACACCATCAGCTACCAGCACTGACCCTAAATCTAAGAATATTTTATACGAGACCAAGAGGATGTCGGAGAAGAAAATGCATTGACGACATCAAAGACATTGTACAGTCACACGGAATGACGCTATCCAGTGCCACCCATCGGGCGTGGAACGTCAACTATTACTCCCTACGACGCTTAACACTAACGTGAAAGATGATGATGATGATGATGATGATGATGATGATGATGATGATGATGATGATGATGATGATGATGATGATGATGACGATAGACATATGAAACTTTCTGATTGTTAATTTTGTTTGCGTCTTCATCGCCTGATCCAGCTTCACATCAGAGAATAGTGTTCGACATAGAGTTTACCGCGGCGCGACATGCTCAACTAAACACACGTTTCCCGTTGTCTGCTATTAATATTAGTTATTTGTTGCCTGTGTAAACATCACGTGTGATCAAGTGATCCATTGATTCTCTCCCACATTACTCAGTGGTGCAAACACGCGGACAATTAAATAACAAACAATGTAAGGGAGTACTTGAAACTTTGGAGAAGTGGTTTAATAAAAGATTGCTGACAATTCAACGGACAGCCAACATGAGCAGTCTGGACATTGTTATATGCAGGTGCAAGCCAGGAATAGATGGTCGGAAGGAAAAGTTCTTCATGCAGACAACGTTAAGAAGATGCCGAAGGCTCATGCAGGCGACCTTCAATGCGGATGCTGACAGATGATGGTGATGACACGTGTGTACTTGTTTCTCAACATATATACATGTCGTATGCGTTGTTTACAAAATACCTGCAGTTGTTACATACTGTTTGAATTATAACGCAAGAATCGTTCGCTACAAAGGCAAAAGAAGCGCTTGGGGTTCATAGCGAAGATTAATGGACAGTCTTTTGTGCAGGAGAGCCTGGCATATGATACCACTACATCTAGTCTGAGAATGGAGGTGGAGGCAGTCACTGCATCATTCCGCTGGTTGCAGTACAAACAGCACGCGCGCGTCGTGATTATAACGGACTCATAGAGCATGATGATCAGAGTGAAGACAGGCATGCTTCGTGCAGAGTGGCAGGCTTCAATTAAACATTCAAACACAGGAAGCATCTGTTGGATCTTTTCTCCAGGAAACGCTGGTGTGTTGGGAAATGAGCAGGAGGACAGACTGGCTGGGTGTGCACCATTTGGGAAGGTATTGGTGCTTGATAAGGCAGATGTGGTCAAAGCCCATTGAGATTGTGTGTACAGTGTTGTGGAATGGATACATTATCACGGCCTGGAGAGATTGGTGCAGCGAAGAGTGACCACATGATGTGGCGAATGGTTTACTCCGAGGAAAGACCAGACGGACTCTTAATCAGACTGCAGCTGGTAGCATTGGTATTGGGCTTCTTCGTTGGTTGTTGAAGATGAGGACGGAGCGCGTAAGGAAATGACCCGATGTGCTGTGATGTCATTATTTAATTGACTCAACTCAGCTCGCTAAATTAGAATGACACTGGGAGCCACGTTCGTTATAGACACCTCGTCACGGCTACAGCTGTAGGTACAATCCGCCAGCACGTGACCTCAACACCGCCATGACATCACGCGGTGAGGTCACGGCTACAACTGTAGGTACAACCACCAGGACGTGACCTCAACACCGCAATGACATCACGCGGTGAGGTCACGTCTGCTGGACTATCCCAACAGGTCAAACTCTAGAGGTTTCACTTTCGTTTCACGAGGGTTGTGCAGTTCGAAACCGCGATGATGCATCCACGCGGCGGTGTAAATTAGGTGCTTGATCCATGATTGGTAACACTCAGTGTGGCCATACAGGGAACTGATGCCCTCAGCTCATATATTTGCTAAATATGTAGACCTTCACACCCTTACAAAACTTGTTGATAGGGAAATAATTCATTTTTGCCTGCGTTTAACTCTTGTATTTTTATTTAATTTATTTGCATGTCCTTCACAGGGCGTAGCAGGCAACCCCAGTATTTTGGCTGTTCATGATTCCTGGGTAAGTTTTACGTTCAGTAGTTTGCCATTGCTTTCTGAACAGACCGGCATCTATATATTTTTCGAAAAAGAAATAGCACCGCTGGGTTTCGAACCCGGGTATATGGGATTACGAATCACGTCCGTAACCTCTTCGCCACGGATAACGGTGATCTAATAAACTAACATAACATAACATAACATAACATAATATAATATAATATAATATAATATAATATAATATAATATAATATAATATAATATAATATAATATAATATAGACAGCAGGATTAAAAACCAATATAATATAATATAATATAATATAATATAATATAATATAATATGACATGACATGATATGATATGATATGATATGATATGATATGATATGATATAATATAATATAATATAATATAATATAATATAATATAATATAATATAATATAGTCCAGACAACAGGATTAAAAACCAGATAGATTACATCCTGATTAGCAGAAGGTTTAGAAATTCGTTAACAGTCGTAAAAACAGTACCTAACGCAGACTGTTACAGTGATCACAGATTAATTTCAGGCATATTGAGGGTAAAGTTAAAGAAAGTCAAGTATACATCAGGAAACCTTAAATATGATTTGTGCAAATTGAAAACTGACAAAGAAATACAAGATAATTTTAATATAGAAGTGAAGAACAAATTTGATATATTGTCTGATCTAGAGATCCTATTTCAAGATGCGGCTGATCAATGGGAAATGTTGAAGAATTCAATTAGTTGTGCTGCAGAAAAAACAACTATTCCAAAATTTAAGAAAGTGGGTCATATGACATGGATGACTGAAGAAATTTTACAACTAATTGAAACAAGAAGACAGAACAAAAATAATCCTGCCAAATTAAAGAAATTTACAGAAAAGTCAACATATTATGTAAGGAGGCAAAAGAAGCATGGCTCGAGAAAAACTGCATAAAAATTGAAAAACAACACAAAAGTGAAAATACCAAATTAATGCACACAAGAATTCAGGAGCTTACTAATCAAAGAACACGCACATCAGCTGGCTGCCTAAAGACAAAAGATGGAAGAATCATAATAGAAAAAAATCAGATTTTACGTTTATGGTCAGATTATGTGAAAAAACCTTTATGATGATAACTAGAGAAGAACAGTATAATATTCAAAATAATAATGAAGGACCAGCAATTTTGAAGATGGAGGTTCAGAATGCTCTTATCCATATGAAATCTGGCAAGACCCCCGGTTCAGACAGCGTCACAACAGAAATGATTAATGCTTTAGAAGAATAAGGAATAGATAAAGTTACTAGACTGCTGAATACAATATATGATAATGGAAATATAACTCATGAATTATGTAATTCTGTATTTATTGCAATCCCAAAGAAATCAGGAGCCTTGGAATGTGATCAACATCGAACAATTAGTATAATGAGTCACATCACGAAGATTTTGCAAAGAATTATCATGCAAAGAGTTAGGAAAAAAATACAACCTGAAATAAGAGAAGAACAATGTTCGTTTGTAGAAGGCAAGGATACAGTAAATGCTGTGTATATACTGAGAACCGTAACTGAACGTTCTATAGAAGTAAACAAAAATCTACACCTTTGCTTTATTGACTACACAAAGGCTTTCGATAAAGTGAGACATCAATCAATCATGTGTCATGAGAGCCTGGGCGGTCATGACTCGCCATTTCACTCGATCACCAGAGTCGTGGATCAGCTCAGTGTTCCTGTGTCGACCATGCCATGTGGCCAAGCCATCCAGGTATTTACTTCTCGGTCATCCCTTTGGTCATTGGTTTTTCCGTCTGTCCATAGTATTCTTTGCATTTTCCTCAGAAACCACATTTCTGCAGCCATCAGATATTTTTCAGCTTGATTGCTCATTGTCCAAGTTTCACATCCATACAAAAGAACAGGCTCTATGTAGCATCTCAACACTCTTTTTCTCGTTTCAATTGACATCTTTTTATTGGTCAGTATGTTTTTCATCTTGCTAAAGGCTACTTTCGCCGTGGCGATTCTTGTTCTAATCTCTACAAGGATGTCTCCCATCAGATTTTATGACTGTTCCGAGATAATTGTACCGATTCACTTTTTGAAGAATATTCCCATTTACTTGTATATTACATTGTGGTATTTCATTCTTCCTAGTGACGACCATAATCTGTGTCTTTTTACAATTTAATTCTAATCCCAGTTGTTCACTGTGTGTAACAATCGCATCTACTAATTGTTGCAGATCCTGCTCATTGTCTGCAATCAATACTGTATCATCTGCATATCTAATTGTATTGATGTTTCGTCCTCGAATGCTGATTCCATTTATATCTTCTACATTTCTGAAAATATTTTCACTGTAAAGGGAAAAAAGATCTGGAGACATTACACATCCCTGCCTAACACCTCTCTTAATAGGTTGATATTGTCCCACTTCGGAGTCCTGCATAGTATAATATAATATAATATAATATAATATAATATAATATAATATAATATAATATAATATAATATAATATAATATAATATAATATAATATTGAAACATAACATAGCATAACCTAACATAACAATACACAACATTACACAATATAACGCAACCCAACACAACGTAGCTTAATATAATACAGCAGCGCCATCCCCAGGCTTGTTTAGCAGTTATTGTACTACTTTGATGTAAACAATATAAAATAACACAAAGTGATGCAGCTTTACATAACAGAATTACGACACATACAGGACGTTGCGGCGTCTAGCCTTCATCAGCAAACAAATACATACATAAAATGTTTCTAATTACCTCAGAATTCCAACATTTTTTTCAAATTTTTATTTTCTATTCATTGCTTTCATTTTTTCATCTTTTTATTCTTCTCATTCTGTCGTCACGTCTGAATGTAGTCACAGGAGATCTCCGTGACTATATGTTGTGTTTTGTGTATGCATTTGTTTGCTGATGAAGGCTAATAGCCGCAACGTCCTGTATGTGTCGTAAATCTGTTATGTAAAGCTGCATTACTTTGTGTCATTTTATATTGTTTACATTTTCACAGCTTTACCGCAGTTCCACCAAATTTTATTCGTATTTGATGTATACGATATTTGATGTGAAGAGGCAGCTGACTATCTTGTTCAATGTTTCTTTCTTATATTCCGTGGCTTTAGAACTAGCCTGCTGGCTCGCCTTGTATGTTTCATGCGTTGTAATGCTTATTGTTCTTTTGTTGTCAGAGATTAGCTTCATAAGTTATGTTGAATGAAAGAATATATGAGAGGAAATAGAGAAGAAGGGCTGAATGTCAGACGGACCTTTGGCCAATTCTTAACCTTTTGAAAATAAAGATTGTTCGTTCGGTCGTTAGTTCGTTCGTTCGTTCGTTCGTTCGTTCGTTCATTCGTTCGTTCGTTCGTAGTTACTGCTCAGCATCCTTGACGTGTCGAGCCATCTCAGCATCCTTGACTAGTTGAGGCATCTTACTGTGTCTTTTATTTAAATCCCTAAAGCAATTACTCTATCTACAAAAGCAAGGCCAGAGAATGCTTCAAAGAGATGCTGATACTCGAAACTTCGCGACTTTAGGTGAGTGCTCTAACTATGTACCACTAGGACGCCTACATACGACTAAGTTAAAGCCGTAATCTGGAATGTATGTGTCGCATACAGTGATTATGTACTTTAAACATTGCGATAAGCGACAAATGACAATCACTTTCACCGTCCGATAACTGATATGACCAGTTATGTGAAGATAAGGGTGATAATTTGACATATCTTCCTAAGCGATAGTATGTAATGACTGTAGGTGACGTAACAGTGTATGTAACGGGTCGTTTAGTTTCTCATGATCTTACACACTCGTGTGTGAGATATTAAACGGGTCAAGCTGCAGTACAGCTGGGTAAATACAATGAGTGAATCTACAAACACGGAAAGTGGAGTGGGTCAACTTCACAACTCAACCACAAGTGACATAATGAATGAGTAGACTAGAAAGCTCTCGTCAGCACACAAAAACAACAGGTTCTACATCAGAAGTCTGCAAATATTCCATTAGCATAAGACCTGGAGAAGTGTACATCCTAGGGCACAAACATAGAAGTCAGTCAGTACCACGAACTCCGTAGGTAAGCGCTGACAGGAAGTGACACAATGAGGAAAGTATTAGCTAAGGTTCCGGTCTGAGGAGGGCAATCGTAATTTAGCACGGATATCGTGACAAGTAGTGCTTCAATTTCACGCCATATAGTACACCCAAAATATAAAAAAAAGTGGGGGTGGGAGTTTCAACTCACTGCACAAACTTCAAGAAACAGGGGATGATGTAGATACATGCATGTACTAAAGAATCCACATTTGTCATGTGATGTTAGATTATTCAGTAAAATACTTGTATACATTTTCTAAACATATCACTAACCCATTTCAACTTTGGCATCTGATCATAAACGTCTTCTTGAGAAGGATCATATGGGGATTTCCACTTGCCTTCTTTATACAGATGTCTGGCTTGTGACCTTTGACACTAATATTTGGCTGCGAGGACAAATGCTTGTCCTGCCCCACACAGGCGCATAGTCCAAATCTGTTGGTAGATGGTCGGTGCCAGAACTGTGGCGGCCACTTATGTGTACTGGCTGTCCCCAACCACCAGTAGGCGCGATTGAGAGTTTGCAACCATTGAGCCGAGACGAGTGCGCACATCGTTTCACCGAGCCACGACCAATGAGGGATTATGTTCTGTTATATGTTTGTGTTTCTGGGTTTGAAATTCTGTCACTGCAGCAGTCTATCCATTCTACGCTTCACGATTTCCTGATGTAATATGGTATTTAGCTTTTGAAATGTGTAGATAGAACTTTTAACATTTGCAATTTGTACAGGGGAATGTTTTAGCGTTTGCGATGTTTAGATATAATTTTTAATGTTTTCAATGTTTAGACGGAATTTTTAATACTTACAGTGTGCACAGGAAATTGTTTAGCTTTGCATTGTGTTGACAGAACTTTCTGCTCTTCCCCCTTTTCCGAAAAGGCTAGGAATCCGATCTATTACCTAGCGGTGGGGAATTATGGTATCATTGTATTTTCCTGAACAATTGCCCTTCATCCGGATACGATCACGGTACGTTTCAACCTGGAGACTGGCGTCATGCCCCTTCAGCCCAGAGACTGACACCCTAGCATCATGGAACTTCGAACTCTACAGCCGAGACTCAGTGTACACACCGACCATACAGTACCCAGTCAATTTTTCCATAAGTTTAGTCGATAGTCGCTAGTCGCGGTTCCAGCTTCACGGCAAAGGGTCACTCCATAATGCTCCGTTCCTGTTCAAGTGAATATCACTACAAAACGCGCCTGACTTTTCCAAGTGAAATACGCAACAAACAGCGATCCCGACAAAGCAACATCACGCACATGCATACATGCATACATGCATAAGGCCGCTGCCAGAATGCCAACACAATATGCCGCCACTAATATTACAGTTCAATATCGATGGAAGCGGCAGTCACCAGAAAACCAGCAGTTGGACACACATTACTGCATAAGCAAAAACAGCTAGTTTAGCAACCTGCCGCTAGCTATTTTTCTAAACAAGCAGTTCACAACACAATCCACCGCGGACAGATATAAAAGCACTCCACACAAAATCCACAGCTCACAGTTTCGCCCCACGCACTTAATTCGGTAGCTGGGCGACGGAACCATTTCTTTTATAGATAATGACCAGAAATAAAATAACTGGCACCTTGCCGTCTTAACAGTCGATAGTTTGTAAAATGGAGTTATACCTCTCCATTACACAAGGCCTAGGCTAAATTTAGAGACCATGTGTTGCCCATTCAGCATGATCCCTCTCTGGGCCTTCCTAGTTTACTCCAGAGGAAAGGTAACACCAATACACCTGGAACAAGACAAGCTGCCGTATCAGCAATGCAATACTCTAACTGTCGGCTTGTCTGAGCTTCGATTCTAGACCAGTTGCCCACCAAGGCTTAGGGTCTTGTCTGCCCTGCCATGACATTTAGTCTTTAGGTTGCATTTCCTCGCACTAGGGTAAGGCTTGTATCCTCCCAATTCACTCCTCCGCCCAATGTCATTGGCACAATGTGGGGTGTCGGGTTTGGTAAGCGCTGCCCATTATCCGGCGCTAACAGAAAGTAGTTAGTACCATCTACTGTCATACGATAGAACAGTCATATCTAAGACCTGACTGGGGACGCAGAGGTGTTTCCAAGGCACCAGGGCCAGGTTATATACTGGCCAAGACCTATTGACGCGTCCTCGTCGAGCGTCCTGGGCAACAGGTCCCTTCGGGGTCCTGGCTGAAGTCAATAGGATCGCTGATTCCTCCGAAGTCGGAGAGTGTCTGCCTGTATGGCGAGGAACGACCAGTCTGCACACCAATAAGCCAGACATTGGACAACAGATACTCACGCAAACCTCAGGTCCTGTATGACATCACACTGATGTTGGACAACAGGATGTCCTTCATCCGACATACAGGACTTCGCGTTGGAGCTCAAGCCAGCGAACACAAGCAAGCAAGCAAGACCTGACTTACAGAAGTAAACATTCACAAACATAAAGACAATGCCAACAACTATATAGTTAGTCTCAGCGGTGGAGTTTCCAAGTACACTAGTTTCTTAAACTAAGAGATGGCGCCTTTTGGCTAAGTAAGGTTCTGTCGGGAGGCTCCGTGGCGAAGTTGTCAAGTCGTCTGATTCAGGCTCCGAAAGTTGTAGGTTCGATTCCGGGCTGCGTCATTCGGTTCACGAATGCATTTTTTTTCCAGAGACTCCTGGGGGTCATCGCTGCAGCTACGGAGTTCGTGCTTTGTGCGACGCTCTCAGCAGTTCGCTGCGGAAATAGTCTGAGGCTGGGATAAAAACCCTGTGCAATAAAGTCTACCTTGTCCACGTTTAAGCGACTTTTAAGGTTCTGTCGTGTCGTGTCTTTCGTTGTCGTGTTTATGCTGTCCTACAGACACACGGGCTCTCCACTTATGTGTTATGACAGTTAGTTGCATGTCTGGTAGAGGCTTGCGTGATCTGTTTATGATTCTCTTGGTGATTTTATCTTCAGTACCCTGCAATACTTTCTGAACGACCCATGCTCACGCCATTGTGAGAATCAACGCTCATCGGTTTGCCTCTAAATCGCCTGCGAGTAATTTGGAAACCAGTTTGCCGGATTTTGAAACTGTGCTCAATGCACAGAAACATGATACCTAGATATTTTTTATGTCTCCAGATATCGCGTGAATCTCTCCAGATATCGTGTGAATCCACAAATATCTTGTGTGTCCCCCCATATATCTCGTGTATCCTCAGACATCGTGTCTCCTCAGATATCATATGTGTCCTCGGTTATTAGCTGTGTATCCATATCTATCCTCCATTTTCCTATACATCTTGTGAATTCCCAAATAGTTTGTATATCTTTCGTATATCCTGATATCGTGTATATCATCATATATCTTATGTTTCCATGGATATCATTTGCATCTTCAGAAATGCAAGAATATGACATTGAAAAGTTATAACCACAAAACATAAATGCAAAAACAACATAATCTACAGAGCATGGAATAGAAAGGTTGTAAATCATCATCATCATCATCATCATCATCATCATCATCATCATCATCATCATCATCATCATCATCATCATCATCATCTTCATCATCATCATCATCATCATCGTAATCATGTGCCATGTTGATAAGCGAGGGCGATCATGTTTCGCCATCTCACTCGATCACAGAATCGCAGATCAGCTCTGAGCTCTTGTCTCGACCACACCAAATGGGCAAGCCATCCAGATATTTACTTCTCTGCCTTCACCTTCTTCTCTTTCCGTCGGTCGGGCCAGTTGTCACCAAATTCTCCAATTTACATATACAAAAACACAAATAACAAGAAGACATCCGTGGCTAAATGGTTGAACCGTTGGCATCTCGCTCTGCAGGGTTGTGGGACCATTCCCATGATTGCGTGGCTCAGACCACGGATGAGATTTTTCCGGGTCATCGTTAGAGCTACGGATTTCGTGCTATATATATATGCGTTCTGCTGGGAGAGACTCGACCAGAAGGGGTGAAACCCGGTGCCATGAAGTAAACTCTCCCTTTCACACATAGAACAGGCGGAGAGCACATTGGAGATATAAATACAGTACAGCACGTCCCCTGTACAACAGATGACGAACACAATATGAGATATAAGTACAGTACAGCACGTCCCCCGTACATCAGATGGCCAACACAATATGAGATATAAGTACAGTACAGCACGTCCCCCGTACATCAGATGGCCAACACAATATGAGATATAAGTACAGTACAGCACGTCCCCCGTACATCAGATGGCCAACACAATATGAGATATAAGTACAGTACAGCACGTCCCCCGTACAACAGATGACGAACACAATATGAGATATAAGTACAGTACAGCACGTCCCCCGTACATCAGATGGCCAACACAATATGAGATATAAGTACAGTACAGCACGTCCCCCGTACAACAGATGACGAACACAATATGAGATATAAGTACAGTACAGCACGTCCCCCGTACATCAGATGGCCAACACAATATGAGATATAAGTACAGTACAGCACGTCCCCCGTACATCAGATGGCCAACACAATATGAGATATAAGTACTGTACAGCACGTCCCCCGTACAACAGATGACGAACACAATATGAGATATAAGTACAGTACAGCACGTCCCCCGTACATCAGATGGCCAACACAATATGAGATATAAGTACAGTACAGCACGTCCCTCGTACAACAGATGACGAACACAATATGAGATATAAGTACAGTACAGCACGTCCCCCGTACATCAGATGGCCATTACAATATGAGATATAAGTACAGTACAGCACGTCCCCCGTACATCAGATGGCCAACACAATATGAGATATAAGTACAGTACAGCACGTCCCCCGTACATCAGATGACCAACACAATATGAGATATAAGTACAGTACAGCACGTCCCCCGTACAACAGATGGCCAACACAATATGAAAGTCACCACTGACCCAGTCACATGATTGAACTAGCCAGCAGCTCTGGATTGAACCCACAAGCAGTCATGATGGATCAGTCAATTCAGTCCGTGACTCTTGCACATACAAACAGTCATCATGGATCAGTCAAGTCAGTCAGCGACCCCTGTACATACAAGCAGTCATGATGGATCAGTCAAGTCAGTCAGCGACCCCTCTGTGAGGGTTTAAAAAGGGGTATACAGGCAAGATTATCAATTTCATTGTACCGGGTTTCTCCCTCATGGTTCGGTCTTCCCCACTCAGAGCAGCCAGCGGAGACCCTCGCACAGAGCACGAACCCTGGGGCTCCAGCGACGACCCCCGGGGACTCCGAGAAAACCGCTCTCGTGGACCACCTGACGAGGACCTGACCCGAATCCACGACCTTCAGGTGGGCGATGTGGTCTCCACTAGGCCGGTCGCCTGGACTCCCTGGGACATTTCCTGACACCCATGTGGGGCTGGGTCCACCCAGGAGTCCGGGTGGGTGAAAACAAAACTCTCGCCTCCACGGGGATTCATACACAAACCTGCCGGGTGAGCTGGCAAGCACGCTAGCGCTGTATCAGTTATACCTCAGAAAGTTAAATAGGCAGATTCTTATAATAATAATAATAATAATAATAATAATAATAATAATAATAATAATAATAATAATAATAAAACTGATTAGGGAAATGAGACGTAGACAGTCACAATGATTTTTTGGACACGTTATAGAGAAAAAAAAATAAATTGGAGAAATTGTGACAACTGGCAATACTGAGGGGACAAGAACAAGGGGAATGAGAAGTTAATACCTCGATGACTTGGCCATGTGTGGTCGAGACAAGAACACAGAGCTGATCCACGACTCTGATGGTTGATCGTGTAAGATGGCGAAACATGACCGCCCACGCTTACCGGCATGGCACATGATGATGATGATGGATCTAGCACAGTCAGTGTGACAATGTTCATATTTACTAAAGACACCAGGCCACAGCTGTATGTATGCTCATCTACAACCTAGTGTAAAAGAGGAACGACAAAGAATATTTGTCATTCTATAACAGAACTTGTAACCTAATATACAACAGCTGATACACAGTTAACGGAATCATACACCATTTACAACAATACAACATTTACAACAATACAACATTTACAACAATACAACAAATTAAGATAACAACTGAGTATGTCAATACTTACACATGCAATTGTTCTCAATTAACAACATTTTAAACAACCTTCGGAATAAATCAGAAATGTTGCATGTTGCGTCTGTCTCGGAATTCACGATTTATAGATACATATTTATCCTTGATAACTAGAAGTAAAGAGCAGGCACTGAATGAGAACAGGGAGTTTGTGCAAGGCCGACCACGACAAACTCTCTTCTTCTCGCCTCTGTTCCTCTCACTTATCAGGACGCCAGGTCGAGACACTGCGACGTCATGCGCGCGCATTAAGCAACCAGCGCACGTTTTTATTCACGCCTCCCAAGCCCCCACCCCTCCACACTGTCCCCACTGCCGGAGTTATCGGGACTAACCCAGTGACCTAGTTCAGCGTGAGAGTTTTTCCCCCGGCACAACCTTGGCCTCAATCCTTCTGTGCACTGGGTCAGCGTCGTGAAGAGTGCGCTGGCTGCAGTTGTAGATTGCCTGGCTGTCAGACTGGCGCTGTTGCAACATTCTCTGCCGTAATTTAATGCATAGTTTCCCTGACAAATGAGAAATTGTGATCAGGAGTGGGGGTTAGCGGGGGGACAAACATGTTACGTTACAACAAATTGTAGTGATCAACCATTTCTGTGGCATTTCAAGTAATGTGTCTGGGTCAAACATTACAATAGTTTTTGTCTGGGGTCGGAGCAGTTAAAGTAATAACTTCAAAACAATGTTTTCCCGTAGTGAATTTGAATAACGAAGACACAAACAATAGATTGCACGATTTATTGCCTGGCATATTTCGCTGCATCTCGTCAGGTACATACTGCAGAAATCACACAACTTACGTGAATTAACTAGATAAATCCTTCAAGTTGAAATATACACATATTCGCACAGTAATGTCACTTACTCTACCACGGTAATTTTAAGCTGA
This sequence comes from Cepaea nemoralis, assembly GCA_014155875.1. NCBI lineage: Eukaryota > Metazoa > Mollusca > Gastropoda > Stylommatophora > Helicidae > Cepaea > Cepaea nemoralis. The sequence continues at coordinate 382,366 of JACEFZ010028070.1, forward strand.
CTAACATGTCTTTCTGTTTGCACAATTCTGGCTTGCGTTGATAGATCATAATTGCTTCTGCACATTTTAACAAGCGAATATTTTGTGTGTTAAACAACACGCGAAATGCAGTGTCTCTGTCCACCACATGGCCACTGTCGACAATGTGCCTACCGATTGAAGACGCCGGGAGCTTCCAGTGTGTCGGTCCCACGAGGCTAGCATCTCCTGTGTGTTGTATCTTGTTGACCCATTGAGGTATGTGTTCTGACACCCGTTTGTTAAGCTGTCTCTCTGTTCTACCAATGTAAACGGCCTGGCATCTACATGTGAATTGGTAAATACAATTGTTAGTGGCGTACAGAGGAACAGGCTCTTTGACTGCTGGTGTAGGAATCGGTACGGTTTTATATCTAACTAGCTGACCCGGCCCGGCTTCGCCCAGACCCTGGTGGGGAGCATCTCATTTAATTCATATAAGTAGTCATATAAGTTCCCGTTCCGACTATCTATCTGTCTGTCTGTCTGACCCGGCCCGGCATCGCCCAACTCCTGGTGGGGAGCATCTCATTTAATTCATATAAGTAGTCATATAAGTTCCCGTTCCCGACTGTCTGTCTGTCTGTCTGTCTGTCTGTCTGTCTGTCTGTCTGTCTGTCTGTCTGTCTGTCTGTCTGTCTGTCTATCTATCTATCTATCTGTCTGTCTGTCTGTCTGTCTGTCTTGGGTAAATGGAGGAGGGAGGAGGAAGAGGGAGGTGGAAGAGGGAAGAGGAGGGAGGAGGAGGGAGGAGACAGGAGGAGTAGGGAGGAATAGGAGGGAGGAGGAGGGATTAGGAGGAGTAGGGAGGAGTAGGGTGGAGGAGGAGGCGAGGAGGAGGGAGGAGGAAGAGGGAGGAGGAGGGAGAAGGAGAACGCAGGAGGAGAAGGGAGCAGGAGGAGGAGAGGGAGGAGGAGGGAGAGGGAGGAGGAGGAGAGAGTAGGAGGAGGGAGGAGGCGGAGGGAGAAGGAAGAGGGAGGAAGAGGGAGGAGGAAGAGGGAGAAGGAGGAGGGAGAAGGAGGAGAAGGAGGGGGAGGAGGAGGAGGGAAGAGGAGGAGGGGAGGAGGAGGAATGTGAAGGGAGGAGGGAGAAGGAGGGAGGAGGAGAACGCAGGAGGAGAAGGGAGCAGGAGGAGGAGAGGGAGGAGGAGGGAGAGGGAGGAGGAGGAGAGAGTAGGAGGAGGGAGAAGGAAGAGGGAGGAAGAGGGAGGAGGAAGAGGGAGAAGGAGGAGGGAGAAGGAGGAGAAGGAGGGGGAGGAGGAGGAGGGAAGAGGAGGAGGGGAGGAGGAGGAGGGAGGAGGAGGAATGTGAAGGGAGGAGGAGGGAGGAGGGAGGAGGTAGAGGGAGGAGGAGGAGGGAGGCGGAGAGAGGAGGAGGAGGGAGGAGGAGGAAGAGGAAGGAGGGAGGAGGGAGGAAGAAGGAGGAGGAGGTAGAGGGAGGAGGAGGGAGGAGGAGGAGGGAGGAGGAGGAGGGAGGAGGAGAGAGGAGGAGGAGGGATGAGGAGGAGGGAGGAGGAGGAAGAGGGAGAGGAGGAATGTGAAGGGAGCAGGAGGGAGGAGGTTAGAGGGAGGAGGAGGAGGGAGGAGGAGGAGTGAGGAGGAGGAGAGGGAGGAGGAGGAAGGAGGAGGGGGAGGAGGGAGGAGGAGGAGGAGGGGAAAGGGAAAGGGGGAGGAGGGAGAAAGGGGGTGAGGGAGGAGGAGGGAGGAAGGAAGAGGGGGGAGGAGGGAAAGGGGAAGGAAGGAGGAGGAAAAAAGGTGGAGGAAGAGGGAGGAGGGAGGAAGAGGGAGGAGGAGGATGGAGGAGGGAAGGGGAGGTGGGGGAAGGGGGGGAGGAGGAGGGGAGGGGAGAGGAGGAGAAGAAGGGGGGAAGGAGGGGAGGAGGAGAAGGAGGGGAGGGAGGAGGAGGGGAGGGAGGAAGGGGAGGAGACAGAGGGAGAAGAAGGAAAGGGGGAGGGGGGAAAAGGGGGAGAGGGAAAGGGGGGAAGAGGGGGGGGAAGGGAAAAGGGGGGTGGAAGAGGAGGAGGGGGGAGGAGGAAAAAGGTAGGGGGAGGAGGAGGGAGAGGGAGGAGGGGGAGGAAGGGGAAAAGGGGGGAGGGAAAAAGGGGGGAAAAAGGGAGGAGGAGGGGTGGAGGAGGGGGAGGGGTTTGAGGAGGAGAGGGGGAGGTAGGAGGAGGAGGGGAAAAGGGGGAAAAGGGGAGAAGAAAGGGGAAGGAGGAAAAGAGGATGAGAGGGAAAAAGGAGGAAAGGGGGAGGAGGGGGAGGAGGAGGAGGGGGGATGAGGAGGGGGGAGGAGGAGGAGGGAAGATGAGGGAGGAGGGGGAGAAGGGGAAGGGGAAATAGGAGGGGGAGGATGGGGAGGAGGGGAGAGGAAGAGGGAGAAGGAAGGGGGAGAAGGAGGAGGGAGGGGGGGAGGGGGATGAGAGGGAGGAGGAAGGGAGGAGGGTGGGGGAGGAGGGGGGGAGGTAGGGGAGGAGGAGAAGAGGGGAGAGAGAGTTCGCCTTCCAAATCATACTCGTCAGTTCTTCCCTTCACACGACTGTAGAAAATTCCTTACAATAAAAAGATAAATTTGTTATTGATTTTCCCGGGGCATGGGGGAAATCAGCAGCAGAGTTGATCCGGGAAAAACCAAAGATGAATCTAGGGAGAGCCATGAACCCCTACGCCAGCGGCAGGGCATTACGATGATGATTGCCGTGTGACGATTATGTGTAGTCACGTATTTTTTCCCCTTTTCCCAGGTTTGGTTGGGTTCTTTCACATAAAATCAATATTTCGTAGTTTTTTGGGGGGGGAGGGGGAGGGGGGGAGGAAGGAAAAAAAAAAACTATTTTAAGTTGGCAGCGTGGAATGAAAAGGGAAGGGGTGTAGAAACTTTCATCTCAATCGGGTGGGCCCTTCGCGAAAAAAAAGGGAAAACATACTACAACTAATTTCATACATACATACATAAATCATAATACATACATACTAATACAACATACATACATAATAATACAGGGGAGGACAGCAGACAGACAGGGGGGGCGGACGGAGATCGCAATTTTATATTAAGACTAGCTGACCCCGGCCGGCTTCGCCAGACCCCTAGTGGGGGATTTTCATAATTTTATATAAAATAGTTATATAAGTTCTCTTCCCGGTACCGACATCTGTCTGTCGTCTGGTTATTGTCTGTTGTCTGTCGTCTGACCCGGGGCCCGTTTCGCCCGACCCTGATGGGGAGATTCATTTTAAATTTATATAAGTAGCATATAAGTTCCCGTTCGACATCTATCTGTCTGTCTGTTGACCCGGCCCGGACGCCCAACTCCCGGTGGGGGGTGGGGGGGGGGGCATTCATTAATTTATATAAGGTCTATAAGTTCCCGTTTCCCCACTGTCTTTTGTCTGTCTGTCTGTCTGTTGTCTGTCTTCTTTTGCTGTCTGTCTGTCTACTGTCTGTCTATCTATCTATCTATCTATCTGTCTTTGTCTGACCCCGGGCCCCGCCCAAGGTGGAGAGCATCTTTTGAATCATATAAGTAATCTATAAGATCCCGTTCCGACATCTGTTGACTGTTGTCTGTCTTTGGGGAAATGGAGGGGGAGGAGGAAAGAGGGGGGGAGGAGGGAAGAGGAGGGAGGAGGAGGGAGGAGACAGGAGGAGTAGGGAGGAATAGGAGGGAGGAGTAGGGATTAGGAGGAGGAGGGGAGAGTAGGGTGGAGGAGGAGGCGAGGAGGAGGAAGAGGGAGGAGGAGGGCGAAAGGATGGGGGAGGAGAACGCAGGAGGAGAAGGGAGCAGGAGGAGGAGAGGGAGGAGGAGGGAGAGGGAGGGAGGAGGGAGGAGGATGAGAGAGTAGGAGGAGGCGGAGGACGGCGGAGGGAGAAGGAAGAGGGAGGAAGAGGGAGGAGGAAGAGGAGAAGGAGGAGGGAGAAGGAGGAGAGGAGGGGGAGGAGGATGGGAAGAGGAGGAGGGAAGAGGAGGAGGGGAGGAGGAGGGAGGAGGAGGAATGTGAAGGGAGGAGGAGGGAGGAGGAGAGGAGGTAGGAGGGAGGAGGAGGGAGCGGAGAGAGGAGGAGGAGGGAGGAGGAGGAGGGAGGAGGAGGAAGAGGGAGGAGGGGCGGAGGAGGAGGGAGGAAGAAGAAGGTAGGAGGTAGAGGGAGGAGGAGGGGAGGAGGAGGAGGGAGGAGGAGAGGAGGGAGGAGGAGGGAGGAGGAGGGAGGAGGAGGAAGAGGGAGGAGGCGGAATGTGAAGGGAGGTAGGAGGGAGGAGGTAGAGGGAGGAGGAGGAGGGAGAAGGAGGAGTGAGGAGGAGGAGAGGGAGGAGGAGGAAGGAGGAGGGGGAGGAGGAGGTAGGAGGAGGAGGAGGAAGAAGGAGGAGGAGGGAGAAGGAGGGATGAGGAGGAGGAGGGAGGAGGAAGAAGAGGGAGGAGGAGGAATGTGAAAGGAGGAGGAGGTAGAGGGAGGAGGAGGAGGGAGGAGGAGAAGGGAGGAGGAGGGATGAGGAGGAGGAGGAGGAGGAAGAGGGAGGAGGAATGTGATAGGGAGGAGGAGGGAGGAGGTAGAGGGAGGAGGAGGAGGAGTGAGGAGGAGGAGAGGGAGGAGAGGAAGGAGGAGGGGGAGGAGGAGGAGGGAGGGAGGAAGAAGGAAGAGGAGGGAGAAGGAGTGATGAGGAGGAGGAGGGAGGAGGAGGAAGAGGGAGGAGGTGGAATGTGAAGGGAGGAGGAGGGAGAGGGAGGAGGGGGAGGGGAAGAGGAAGAGGGTAGGAGGAAGAGTGGAGAGGAGGAGGGAGGAGGTAGAGGGAGGAAGAGGAGGGAGGAAAAGGGAGGAGGGAGGAGGAGAGAGGAGGATATAATAATAATAATAATAATAATAAGTCTTTATTTTCAAAGGGTTAAGAATTGGGCACGCAGACCCGTCTGACATTCTGCCCTTCTTCTCTATTTCCTCTCATACATTCTTTCATTCAACATCACTTATGAAGCAACTTTTGACAACAAAAGAACATTAAAACGCATGAAAAATAATCAATAACAAATGACTCACTGAGGCAGTGTTTAACATGGGCATTATAAATACCTAAGGAGGGTGTAACGTGCCATACATAAGGGAATGTTTTTTGGCTAGTTGTCGTTTGAGATAAGTTACCATTATTGTCTTTTTTGTGTTATTTGTTATGGGGGAATGTAGTCTGTACTAAGGTAGTGTTCAAACAGGTTGCGAATGTATGTATCATGATTGGTGGTGTCTTTGATTTCTTGTGGAAGATTGTTCCACAACTGAGCGGCAGAGTATGCTAAGCTTGTTTATATAAGTCTATCCTAGGTTTAGGGACATGAAGTATATTTAGTCGTTCGCTATGTCTAGCGTTATATTTAAACAATGGCCAAAGGTAGCTTGAGCATTTTGAAATAGGATTTGTGAATTAGTTGGTCTTATTAAAAGCAGGCGCTTGTGGAGTTGGCAGTAACCTGAGGACGTTTATATAGGTTAGCATTGTCGGTAAGCTTTTCAACATTAATTAAACGCACTGCCCTTTTCTGGAGTGAATATAGGCGTTTTGTTATTGATTTGGAGCATCCATCCCAGACTGGAGCAGTAATCAATATGTGTTTGTATATGAGAAGTATAGAATATCTTTCTTGTGTTTTCGTCAAGGAAAGTTTTAATTTTGGCAAGTTGGTATACTTTTTTGGCTATTTGTTTAACTAGAGCATGAACATGTGAGTTAAAAGTTAGATTTTGATCTATGATAACACCCAGTGTCTTGTGCTCGGTGACACTTTCTACAGGGGAGGGAGGAGGTAGGAGGAGGAGGAAGAGGGAGGAGGAGGGAGGAGAAGGAAGGAGGAGGAAGAAGGAGGAGGAAGAGGGAGGAGGAGGATGGAGGAGGAAGAGGGAGGAGGAGGAAGGAGGAGGAAGAGGGAGGAGGAGGAAGAGGGAGGAGGAGGATGGAGGAGGGAGAGGGAGGAGGGGAAGCGGAAGAGGGTAGGAGGAGGGAGAGGAGGAGAAGAAGGGAGAAGGAGGGAGGAGGAGGAGGAGGAGGGAGGAGGAGGGGAGAGGAGGAGGGAGAAGAAGGAAGGAGGGAGAGGAAGGAGGGAGAGGAAGGAGGGAGAATGAGGAGGGGAGGAAGGAAAGGGAGGTGGAAGAGGAGGAGGATGGAGGAGGAGGGTGGAGGGAGGAGGAGGAGGTAGAGGGAGGAGGAGGGAGGAGGTAGGAGGAGGAGGAAGAGGGAAGAGGGAGAAGAAGGGAGAAGGAGGAGGGAGGATGATGAGGGAGAAGGAGGCAGGAGGAGGACGGAGGCAGGAGGAGGAGGAGGGATGAGGAGGGAGAGGGAGGAGGAGGGAAGATGGGGGAGGAGGCGGAGGGAGTAGGAGGGAGGAGGATGGAGGAGGAGGGGAGAGGAAGAGGGAGAAGGAAGAGGGAGAAGGAAGAGGGAGAAGGAGAAGGGAGGAGGGAGAGGGAGGAGAGGGAGGAGGAAGAGGAGGAGGGTGGAGGGAGGAGGTAGAGGGAGGAGGAGGGAGGAGGTAGAGGGAGGAGGAGAAGAGAGGAGGAGAGAGTTCGCCATTCCGAATTCATACTCGTCTAGTTCTTCCCTTCTACACGACTGTAGATAACTTCCTTACACATAAAAAGATGAATTGTTATTGATATTGCCGTGGCATGGAGGAATATCAGCAGCAGAGTTGATCCAGAAAACCCAAAGACTGAGATCTACGGAGAAGCCATGAACGCCTACGCCAGCCGGCACGGCACTTGATGATGATGATTGCCGTGTGACGATTCTGTGTAGTCACGTCATTTTCTTCCCTTTCCCTAGCGTTTTGGTTCGGGGATTCTTTCATCATCATCATCATATATTTACGTACGTATTTTGGGAGGGGGAGGAGGGAGGAGGAGGAAGAAGAAAAAAAAAACTATGACAGTTGGTAGCGCTGGAATGAAAGGAAGGCGTGTAGAAAATTTCATCTCAATCGGATGGGCCGTTCGCGAACAAATAAAGGACAGACAGACAGACATACATACAGACAGACAGACAGACAGACAGACAGACAGACAGACAGACAGACGGAGATCGCAATTTATATATAAGAAGATGACTGGAGTTGCCGCACAGAATGTTCGACCTACTGCTGTAGTAAGCCGGTCTTGTAGACGTTGCATTACGTCATCCCCTCGAAAGGTTAGCTGGATGAATACCTTGAGTTTAGGGACTGTAGTTAAGTCTGCTTTGGGTTTGGGCTGTTGGCAATGGCGCTTTATAAATCCTGTGGAGTACCCATTCAGGTTGAAGACATTCTTCAGAGCTTCAAATTCCTCTGGCAGTGTGTCCTGGGTGAATATCTTTCTAGCACGGTCAAACAAGGTCCGTACTAAGCCCCGTTTGTACTGGACAGGTGTGAAGCTCTGAAAATTTAGGCTATTGGCCAGTCCATGTTCCTTTGCGATACACCGATCTTTGAATTGTGCCGTCTGCTCTACGTCTCATTAGAATATCTAGGAACGGTAACGCTTCGTTGTGTTCGTGTTCCATAGATAGAGAGATGTTTTTATGCGTCTTGTTCATTGTGGCCTGAAGCGATGTTGCTTGTAGCTCGTCTGTGGTGATAATTAGTATATCGTCCACATAACGACGGTAAAAGGCCAAGTTGTTGATGTCTGAGGATCTCTTTTCTTCTAAATGTGCCATGAAGATGTCCACTAGAATACGACCAAGAGGACTCCCCATGGCCACTCCGTCAATTTCGGCGGTATGACTTAGTTAGAAAATTGAATTGTATGTTGGCGGTACATAGTAGTAGTAGCCTCTCCAGAATAGGTGTTGATGTGCCTAATTTTAGTTGTTTGTCTTCAATGCGTTCCCTTATTATTTTCACTGTCTCCTCTAACGGAACGTTAGTGAATAGGGAGGCTATATCCATGGATGCCATGTGTTTGTTATTTACGTCCATAGTATCCAATAATTCCACCAGTTGGAATGTATCTCTGAGTATTTTTGGATCGAAGGACTGTCGTACTGGCTTTAACATTTCGGCTAGCCATTTCGCCATTCGGTGTTGTGCAGAGTTAACCATGGACAGGATAGGTCTTAGCGGGATGCCGGGCTTGTGAAGTTTGGGTAGACCGTACATCTGAGGAAGTGTGCGAGCCACGTGGTGTGAGCGTTTTTGCAGTGGCCTCACTGATGAGTCCCGCATTCACAAGTGACTGGATCTCTTTCCTCATTATTGCATCCAGGTCCTCCGACTTGTTTACTTTTGATCTATCCTGAATTTAGGATTCGTCTGACAATATTACATCCATTTTTCTCTGGTAATCTGACATGTCCATCAGTACTGTACCGCTCCCTTTGTCAGGTTTCAGTATGACGAGGGTTTTGTTAGCCTTTAACGCTTTTAAGGCAGTAAGGTGTTCGTTGGTCAGCGGACATGTCTGTTTATAGAGGGTGTTTTGCGATACTGGTGTTCTAAATCTACCAGTTTGGCCTTCAGCCACCCGACCGACTCAGCAGAGGTAGGTGATAACTTGGAGACTTGATCAAACAACATTTCAAACTGTGCTTGCGACTCAACACGATTGATGTGTTTAGGCTTTATGCAGAATTTTAATCCGTATGCTAATTCACGTAAGTTGTGTGATTTCTGCAGTATGTACCTGACGAGATGCAGCGAAATATGCCAGGCAATAAATCGTGCAATCTATTGTTTGTGTCTTCGTTATTCAAAGTAATAACTGTCTGGGATTGAGGGAGTTAAAGTAATATATGTGTGTAACGGAAGGAGATAAAGTAATATATGTGTGTGTGACGGAAGGAGATAAAGTAATATATGTGTGTGACGGAAGGAGATAAAGTAATATATGTGTGTGTGACGGAAGGAGATAAAGTAATATATATACATGTGTGTGTGTATGTGTGTGTGTGACAAAAGGAGATAAAGTAATATACGTGTGTGTGTGTGTGACAGAAGAAGATAAAATGATATATGTGTTTAACAAAAGGAGATAAGGTAATATGTGTGTGTATGTGACAGAAGCAGATAAAGTAATATATATGTGTGACGGAAGGAGATAAAATAATAAATGTGTGTGTGACAGACGGAGATAAAGTAATATATATGTGTGACGGAAGGAGATAAAATAATATACGTGTGTGACGGAAGGAGATAAAGTAATATATGTGTGTGACGGAAGGAGATAAAGTAATATATGTGTGTGACGGAAGGAGATAAAGTAATATATGTGTGTGACGGAAGGAGATAAAGTAATATATGTGTGTAACGGAAGGAGATAAAGTAATATATGTGTGTGTGACGGAAGGAGATAAAGTAATATATGTGTGTAACGGAAGGAGATAAAGTAATATATGTGTGTGTGACGGAAGGAGATAAAGTAATATATGTGTGTAACGGAAGGAGATAAAGTAATATATGTGTGTGTGACGGAAGGAGATAAAGTAATATATGTGTGTAACGGAAGGAGATAAAGTAATATATGTGTGTAACGGAAGGAGATAAAATAATATATGTGTGTGTGACAGACGGAGATAAAGTAATATATATGTGTGTGACAGACGGAGATAAAGTAATATCTATGTGTGACGGAAGGAGATAAAATAATATACGCGTGTGACGGAAGGAGATAAAGTAATATATGTGTGTTTGTGACGGAAGGAGATAAAGTAATATATATGTGTGTGTGACGTTAGGAGATAAAGTAATATATGTATGTGTGTGACGGAAGGAGATAAAGTAATATATGTGTGTGTGACAGACGGAGATAAAGTAATATATGTTTGTGTGTGACGGAAGGAGATAAAGTAATATATGTGTGTGACGGAAGGAGATAAAGTAATATATGTGTGTGACGGAAGGAGATAAAGTAATATATTTGTGTGACGGAAGGAGATAAAGTAATATATGTGTGTGACGGAAGGAGATAAAGTAATATATATGTGTGACGGAAGGAGATAAAGTAATATATGTGTGTAACGGAAGGAGATAAAATAATATATGTGTGTGTGTGACGGAAGGAGATAAAGTAATATATGTGTGTGACGGAAGGAGATAAAGTAATATATGTGTGTAACGGAAGGAGATAAAGTAATATATGTGTGTGACGGAAGGAGATAAAGTAATATATGTGTGTGACGGAAGGAGATAAAGTAATATATGTGTTAACGGAAGGAGATAAAGTAATATATGTGTGTGTGACGGAAGGAGATAAAGTAATATATGTGTGTAACCGAAGGAGATAAAGTAATATATGTGTGTGTGACGGAAGGAGATAAAGTAATATATATGTGTAACGGAAGGAGATAAAGTAATATATGTGTGTAACGGAAGGAGATAAAATAATATATGTGTGTGTGACAGACGGAGATAAAGTAATATATGTGTGTGTGTGACGGAAGGAGATAAAGTAATATATGTGTGTGTGTGACGGAAGGAGATAAAGTAATATATGTGTGTAACGGAAGGAGATAAAATAATATATGTGTGTGTGACAGACGAAGATAAAGTAATATATATGTGTGTGACGGAAGGAGATAAAGTAATATATGTGTGTAACGGAAGGAGATATAATAATAAATGTGTGTGTGACAGACGGAGATAAAGTAATATATATGTGTGACGGAAGGAGATAAAGTAATATATGTGTGTGTGACGGAAGGAGATAAAGTAATATATGTGTGTGACAGAAGGTCATAAAGTAATATATATGTGTGACGGAAGGAGATAAAGTAATACATATACATGTGTGTGTGTGTGTATGTGTGTGTGTGACAAAAGGAGATAATGTAATATACGTGTGTGTGTGTGTGACAGAAGAAGATAAAATGATATATGTGTTTAACAATAGGAGATAAGGTAATATGTGTGTGTGTGTGTGACAGAAGCAGATAAAGTAATATATATGTGTAACGGAAGGAGATAAAATAATAAATGTGTGTGTGACAGACGGAGATAAAGTAATATATATGTGTGTGACGGAAGGAGATAAAGTAATATATGTGTGTAACGGAAGGAGATATAATAATAAATGTGTGTGTGACAGACGGAGATAAAGTAATATATATGTGTGACGGAAGGAGATAAAGTAATATATGTTGTGGGTGACGGAAGGAGATAAAGTAATATATGTGTGTGACAGAAGGTGATAAAGTAATATATATGTGTGACGGAAGGAGATAAAGTAATATATATACATGTGTGTGTGTATGTGTGTGTGTGACAAAAGGAGATAACGTAATATACGTGTGTGTGTGTGACAGAAGAAGATAAAATGATATATGTGTTTAACAAAAGGAGATAAGGTAATGTGTGTGTGTGTGTGTGTGTGTGTGTGACAGAAGCAGATAAAGTAATATATATGCGTGACGGAAGGAGATAAAGTAATATATATGTGTGACGGAAGGAGATAAAGTAATATATGTGTGTTTGTGACGGAAGGAAATAAAGTAATATGTGTGTGTGTGTGTGTGTGTGTGTGTGTGACGGAAGGAGATAAAGTAATATATGTGTGTGACAGACGGAGATAAAGTAATATATATGTGTGACGGAAGGAGATAAAGTAATATATATGTGTGACGGAAGGAGATAAAGTAATATATGTGTGTTTGTGACGGAAGGAAATAAAGTAATATGTGTGTGTGTGTGTGTGTGTGTGTGTGTGTGTGTGTGTGTGACGGAAGGAGATAAAGTAATATATGTGTGTGACAGACGGAGATAAAGTAATATATATGTGTGACGGAAGGAGATAAAGTAATATATATGTGTAACGGAAGGAGATAAAGTAATATATGTGTGTGTGACGGAAGGAGATAAAGTAATATATGTGTGTGACAGAAGGAGATAAAGTAATATATATGTGTGTGGCATAAGGAGATAAAGTAATATATATGTGTGTGATAGGAGGAGATAAAGTAATATATGTGTGTGACGGAAGGAGATAAAGTAATATATTTGTGTATGACAGAAGGAGATAAAGTAATATGTATTTGTTTAACAAAAGGAGATAAAGTAATATATGTGTTTAACAACAAGAGATAAAGTATTATATGTGTTTAACAAAAGGAGATAAAGTAATATATCTGTGTGACAGAGACAAAGTAATACATGTGTTGGCGGAGATAAATTAAAACTTGTGTGTGCAGAGATACAGTAATACTGTGGCATAACGCAGCCAACATTATTTATTTGTCAACACCTGCCGCAAAAAGAGGAAACAACATTAAAAGAAATTGACTTCACAACCTCAAATGGAGACTAGGACTTAAGACTTAGCATCGAAACTGGAACTGAACAAGTGACAAATGACGTGGATTCTTAGAAAGATTGCATCAGACAAAGCTCGGAAGACCATTGGTTGGGAGAGACACGTGACACTGCTTCGCGCCAAAGCATAATTAGCATATGTTACTATTTCATCAGAAATGTTAATAAGCCCGCACTCTTTTCTGAACTCGCTTCATGGACGGATGTGAGAGATTGTGTGACCAAAGTTTCAATGGGCAAGGCAGAATGTCTGGATCCCAGGTACGCTTGTTAGTCCCGAGATTAGACTAAGAAACCGATGTATCAAGTATTGGGTCAGGGTAATCCAGTGTTTGTGATGTCAATTGAAATGTATTATTATTAATTAAAACCTCTGAAATGTAAAAATGCTCGACTGTAGATTCTATCGACGCAGAGCCATTCCCGGGCAAAATGACTCTTAGATGAAACTGCCAATCTCTGATATTCTTAGAGATAATTATTAACTTTAAGAAGTGCATTATACTACTACATTCTATTCTAACCAACTGTGAGAAGTGATGATTCTAAAGCAATCTTGTGCATTTCACCAGAAACATTGATAAAAGATGCTATCACTATCTACAGCTGAAATGACAGTTCGTGTACTAGAACAAGTGCCTTGTTCTAAAACAGACATATCTATGCCTATTTACAATCTAGAAAGCTGAAAGAGAAATCAATCTTTCCTTTCTCCTTTATCTATTGAATTAATAGGGTTTGGCGAAATAAATATTTATATTTATGTCAAATTTTAATTAGATAAGAGCACTTATGAACTGCAATACATGAGAAAGTTGTGCTTCGCGGAACACCATCGCGCGCAGTGAACTTAACTCATTACTCAACATAACTTAAAACACAACACCACCCAACACCACTCATCACCACACAACACAACATTCAACATTACAACAACAACAGATAATGGAAGAGAGTTATTAGACACAAGAAGAAGAAGAAGAAGTTAATTGGGAAAACACAGAGAATTATTTATACACGCGATAAACACCATTGAGTGGAAGAAATGTTATAAATGTATGCCATTTATTTACATGCATCTTGACACCTTCTCACTCTTGTCGTTGTCTTACTGTACACGTTCACTGACCCCAGGTCAAATGAGAACTTACATACAGCAGGAACAAGTTGATACAAGGCGTACAGTGTGATAAACTCTGACCACCCCAAATTAACCCAACACTAGCTTACAGAGAAAAAGAGGGGGAGGGGAACTAGTTCCTACTTCAGGAATTTAGGTTTCTTTTACCTACTTTTAAAAGATTGTATTGGTAGGAATTTATATATTTATGTGAATATTCATCAGTGATCTTGGTGGCTACATACCAACAACCACCCAACACATCAGCAAACTAACCACTTAAATCAGACCTGAGAGAGGGAAGCCGAGAGAAAGAGATGAACCACAAGTGAGATGGAGGATGACTTGGCTATGAGCAGAGTATGGGAAGGCCTTCAGTGGAGCTATACGGGCAGACCTGAAGTGGATCCATCAGTCAATGGACCCTGGCTTACCTAATCTTCCAGTCACCAGGTTACTTTTCTCATTGGTACACACCACACCCAATTTCAGGAAAACTGATATTTAATTGTTGATTCATCACCATCATACTTAATATGTACAACATCAAAATGTTTACTATGTTTTCACACTTGTTGACATCTCATATATTGATGCTTGTTATTGATTGTCTGGGACAATGGTCCAATGTGCAACTGTTCTATTACTTGGTGTAAATCACAATAGAGATGTATGTACTGACCAGAAGGCTCAGGCCAGTCAATAAATGATTAACATGAATTGACCTTCTGTTAATTTGTCAGTTCAAACCTATCTGTGTCAACAACTTCTTTGTACATCATGTTGTCAGAATCTAATGTGATTGATTATGTGTTTGATTGTTTAAAGATAAATTAACTCATAATGACTTACTGAATGGGGAAATAAAAAGACTCTAGATCTATCAACTGCTCAACATCCATGTTTTCTTCATCTAAATCAGGCTGAGTAACTTCTCCAGACTTTCCTCAGATTTGATAAACTAAAAGGGGGCTCCAGAGCTAAAGAATCATTGGAGAAGGGGCAGATTCCCAGTTAGTAATTACCATTCTCACCAGGGCCATAATCTATATCTCCTAGACATACTTAATAGAACGAGGCCTGCAGATAACTCAAGGTTCATATTCTGGGGTTATTGAAGATATAAGAGGATGGGGCTCTACTTCTTTTGTTAGAGATGGGGCATGCACTACAGTGATCTCCCACTCCCTTCAAAATATATGACAAATACCTATGTGTGACAGAGATACAGTAATACCTGTGTGTGACAGAGATACAGTAATACCTGTGTGTATGTGACAGAGATACAGTAATACCTGTGTGTATGTGACAGAGATACAGTAATACCTGTGTGTGACAGAGATACAGTAATACCTGTGTGTGACAGAGATACAGTAATACCTGTGTGTGACAGAGATACAGTAATACCTGTGTGTGACAGAGATACAGTAATGCCTATGTGTGACAGAGATACAGTAATACCTGTGTGTGACAGAGATACAGTAATACCTATGTGTGACAGAGATACAGTAATACCTGTGTGTGACAGAGATACAGTAATACCTGTGTGTGACAGAGATACAGTAATACCTGTGTGTGACAGAGATACAGTAATACCTGTGTGTGACAGAGATACAGTAATACCTGTGTGTATGTGACAGAGATACAGTAATACCTATGTGTGACAGAGATACAGTAATACCTATGTGTGACAGAGATACAGTAATACCTGTGTGTGACAGAGATACAGTAATACCTGTGTGTGACAGAGATACAGTAATACCTGTGTGTGACAGAGATACAGTAATACCTGTGTGTATGTGACAGAGATACAGTAATACCTATGTGTGACAGAGATACAGTAATACCTATGTGTGACAGAGATACAGTAATACCTATGTGTGACAGAGATACAGTAATACCTGTGTGTATGTGACAGAGATACAGTAATACCTATGTGTGACAGAGATACAGTAATACCTGTGTGTATGTGACAGAGATACAGTAATACCTATGTGTGACAGAGATACAGTAATACCTGTGTGTGACAGAGATACAGTAATACCTGTGTGTGACAGAGATACAGTAATACCTGTGTGTATGTGACAGAGATACAGTAATACCTGTGTGTGACAGAGATACAGTAATACCTGTGTGTGACAGAGATACAGTAATACCTGTGTGTGACAGAGATACAGTAATACCTGTGTGTATGTGACAGAGATACAGTAATACCTGTGTGTGACAGAGATACAGTAATACCTGTGTGTATGTGACAGAGATACAGTAATACCTGTATGTGACAGAGATACAGTAATACCTATGTGTGACAGAGATACAGTAATACCTATGTGTGACAGAGATACAGTAATACCTATGTGTGACAGAGATACAGTAATACCTGTGTGTGACAGAGATACAGTAATACCTGTGTGTATGTGACAGAGATACAGTAATATCTGTGTGTGACAGAGATACAGTAATACCTGTGTGTGACAGAGATACAGTAATACCTATGTGTGACAGAGATACAGTAATACCTGTGTGTGACAGAGATACAGTAATACCTGTGTGTATGTGACAGAGATACAGTAATACCTGTGTGTGACAGAGATACAGTAATACCTATGTGTGACAGAGATACAGTAATACCTGTGTGTGACAGAGATACAGTAATACCTGTGTGTATGTGACAGAGATACAGTAATACCTATGTGTGACAGAGATACAGTAATACCTATGTGTGACAGAGATACAGTAATACCTATGTGTGACAGAGATACAGTAATACCTGTGTGTGACAGAGATACAGTAATACCTGTGTGTGACAGAGATACAGTAATACCTGTGTGTATGTGACAGAGATACAGTAATACCTGTGTGTGACAGAGATACAGTAATATCTGTGTGTGACAGAGATACAGTAATACCTGTGTGTGACAGAGATACAGTAATACCTGTGTGTGACAGAGATACAGTAATACCTGTGTGTGACAGAGATACAGTAATACCTGTGTGTATGTGACAGAGATACAGTAATACCTATGTGTGACAGAGATACAGTAATACCTGTGTGTATGTGACAGAGATACAGTAATACCTGTGTGTATGTGACAGAGATACAGTAATACCTGTGTGTGACAGAGATACAGTAATACCTGTGTGTGACAGAGATACAGTAATACCTGTGTGTATGTGACAGAGATACAGTAATACCTGTGTGTATGTGACAGAGATACAGTAATACCTATGTGTGACAGAGATACAGTAATACCTGTGTGTGACAGAGATACAGTAATACCTGTGTGTGACAGAGATACAGTAATACCTGTGTATGACAGAGATACAGTAATACCTGTGTGTGACAGAGATACAGTAATAACTGTATGTGACAGAGATACAGTAATACCTGTGTGTATGTGACAGAGATACAGTAATACCTGTGTGTGACAGAGATACAGTAATACCTATGTGTGACAGAGATACAGTAATACCTGTGTGTGACAGAGATACAGTAATACCTGTGTGTGACAGAGATACAGTAATACCTGTGTGTGACAGAGATACAGTAATACCTGTGTGTATGTGACAGAGATACAGTAATACCTGTGTGTATGTGACAGAGATACAGTAATACCTATGTGTGACAGAGATACAGTAATACCTATGTGTGACAGAGATACAGTAATACCTATGTGTGACAGAGATACAGTAATACCTGTGTGTGACAGAGATACAGTAATACCTGTGTGTATGTGACAGAGATACAGTAATACCTGTGTGTATGTGACAGAGATACAGTAATACCCTATGTGTGACAGAGATACAGTAATACCTATGTGTGACAGAGATACAGTAATACCTGTGTGTGACAGAGATACAGTAATACCTGTGTGTGACAGAGATACAGTAATACCTGTGTGTATGTGACAGAGATACAGTAATACCTGTGTGTGACAGAGATACAGTTATGCCTATGTGTGACAGAGATACAGTAATACCTGTGTGTGACAGAGATACAGTAATACCTGTGTGTGACAGAGATACAGTAATACCTATGTGTGACAGAGATACAGTAATACCTGTGTGTATGTGACAGAGATACAGTAATACCTGTGTGTGACAGAGATACAGTAATACCTATGTGTGACAGAGATACAGTAATACCTGTGTGTATGTGACAGAGATACAGTAATACCTATGTGTGACAGAGATACAGTAATACCTGTGTGTATGTGACAGAGATACAGTAATACCTGTGTGTGACAGAGATACAGTAATACCTGTGTGTATGTGACAGAGATACAGTAATACCTATGTGTGACAGAGATACAGTAATACCTGTGTGTATGTGACAGAGATACAGTAATACCTGTGTGTGACAGAGATACAGTAATACCTGTATGTGACAGAGATACAGTAATACCTGTGTGTGACAGAGATACAGTAATACCTGTGTGTGACAGAGATACAGTAATACCTGTGTGTGACAGAGATACAGTAATACCTGTGTGTATGTGACAGAGATACAGTAATACCTATGTGTGACAGAGATACAGTTATGCCTATGTGTGACAGAGATACAGTAATACCTATGTGTGACAGAGATACAGTAATACCTATGTGTGACAGAGATACAGTAATACCTATGTGTGACAGAGATACAGTAATACCTGTGTGTGACAGAGATACAGTAATACCTGTGTGTGACAGAGATACAGTAATACCTGTGTGTATGTGACAGAGATACAGTAATACCTGTGTGTGACAGAGATACAGTAATACCTGTGTGTGACAGAGATACAGTAATACCTGTGTGTGACAGAGATACAGTAATACCTGTGTGTGACAGAGATACAGTAATACCTGTGTGTGACAGAGATACAGTAATACCTGTGTGTGACAGAGATACAGTAATACCTGTGTGTGACAGAGATACAGTAATACCTGTGTGTGACAGAGATACAGTAATACCTATGTGTGACAGAGATACAGTAATACCTGTGTGTATGTGACAGAGATACAGTAATACCTGTGTGTGACAGAGATACAGTAATATCTGTGTATGACAGAGATAAAGTAATACTTGTGTGTGACAGAAATACAGTAATAATTGTCTGTCTCACCAGAATCGAAGTTATAACTACCGAGTTTGTGCGCTGTGTGAGAATTACATCTGTGTGACCTATGCTGGAAGACTGAAACAAGTGTCCAGGTAACCAGCTCGCATTGGAGGTGGTTATTCAAAGGTTAAACCAAATATCACAACAGCCACACGTCGAGTTCAGTCATTGGGAACCCCACAAGATACCATCCTAATCTCGCCTTACCCACACATAATCCACATATCTGAAGTCCATCTCCCTAGGACGGTTATTCTATTAAATCTTTCAGTTTAGACCAGGTCGTGACTGACACTTCTCGTGAATCCTTGCCTTTGCCTACTGTGTTCTTTTGCAGTTGGTCTGGTCTACTCAAGAAATCTGGCCACTCCTATCGTATATTTAACCTCTGTGAAAGTCGCGGAACTCGTGACGTCACATATCGTTTGACAAGTCGAGGAACTCGTGACGTCACATCTAGTTTGACAAGTCGCGGAACTCGTGACGTCACACAGTGGATTTTATTTGTCTCGGGAATCTAGTTTGATAAGTCGCGGAACTCGTGACGTCACATCTAGTTTAATAAATCGTGGAAATCGTGACGTCGCATAGTGAATTTTACTTGTCTCTGGCATCTAGTTTGACAAGTCGCGGAACTCGTGGCGTCACATTTAGTTTGACAAGTCGCGGAACTCGTGATATCACATCTAGTTTGACAAGTCGCGGAACTCGTGATATCACATCTAGTTTGACAAGTCGCGGAACTCGTGGCATCACATCTAGTTTGACAAGTCGCGGAACTCGTGATATCACATCTAGTTTGACAAGTCGCGGAACTCGTGATATCACATCTAGTTTGACAAGTCGCGGAACTCGTGGCATCACATCTAGTTTGACAAGTCGCGGAACTCGTGATATCACATCTAGTTTGACAAGTCGCGGAACTCGTGATATCACATCTAGTTTGACAAGTCGCGGAACTCGTGATATCACATCTAGTTTGACAAGTCGCGGAACTCGTGGCGTCACATCTAGATTGACAAGTCGTGGAACTTGTGATATCACATCTAGTTTGACAAGTCGCGGAACTCGTGGTATCACATCTAGTTTGACAAGTCGCGGAACTCGTGGCGTCACATCTAGTTTGACAAGCTCCTTACTATGGAAGATTAACTAATTCAGGGCCGAATGACCCATGTGACCTCTCACGTGGACGGAAGGACGATATATCGCCATACTAGGGGCATGGTGTAACTTGTTTCTTGTTTCTGTGTCTGACACCATTCTATTGCTCTGAACTTGTTTCTTGTCTCTGTGTCTGACTCCATTCTATTGCTCTGAACTTGTTTCTTGTCTCTGTGTCTGACACCATTCTATTGCTCTGAACTTGTTTCTTGTCTCTGTGTCTGACACCATTCTATTGCTCTGAACTTGTTTCTTGTCTCTGTGTCTGACACCATTCTATTGCTCTGAACTTGTTTCTTGTCTCTGTGTCTGACACCATTCTATTGCTCTGAACTTGTTTCTTGTCTCTGTGTCTGACACCATTCTATTGCTCTGAACTTGTTTCTTGTCTCTGTGTCTGACACCATTCTATTGCTCTGAACTTGTTTCTTGTCTCTGTGTCTGACACCATTCTATTGCTCTGAACTTGTTTCTTGTCTCTGTGTCTGACTCCATTCTATTGCTCTGAACTTGTTTCTTGTCTCTGTGTCTGACTCCATTCTATTGCTCTGAACTTGTTTCTTGACATTGTCATATGCCGATGATGTTTTAGTGTATCGTCAGGGTATCTGATTAAAAGTTCTCCTGGTCTTCCCTCTCAGTTTTGAGATTCTTCCAGAACCTCTTCCGATCCCCCGCAATCTCATTCTTTCCACATATGGGTTCTCAATCTGTTCCTCCGCCTTCTCCACCTGGTCCCACAAGCGCACGACCACCTCCCCCTCGTCAATAGGCAAAATACCACTGTAGCATGATGGAACAGAATTCCCCATTCCCAGCCCGACACATTCATAAAAATACTTTAAGTCGGAACGGTGGCGTTTCCAGATAGAAGGACGATCCTTGGAATAGTATGTTCCAGAACGAGTTAGGGGAGGGCAGCGGTATGCGCTTGCTTTTTCATTGGCTAATAAGTAATGAGCCCACGCTGTTTGCTAGGCCACCTTTGAAAATTTGGCAGTTCGAGCCAAGATTCCAACCGGAGCGGTAGCTATTTTGTGATGTGATGACAAAAATGCCCTAAAAGATTCAATAATATATTGTTCTCTGGACAACAGGTACCACGTTAAAAAATTTTATGAATAAAATGTGAAAAGTGAAAACAGAACTTCTGTGCGCCAGTATTCTGAATATTGCTTCTTCAACCTTGACATGTCTTTCACGCTGTATACTCCAGGTGCATATCATCCCTCTGTTGTGACTGGTTGCGTATGCTTGATGAATGTATAATACACTCATGCAAATTCGCAAACCCAAACCCCTTGTGCATTCTTCATGCCTAGGATGACTTATTCTTAAATCAACTGTACCTTTGCTCTCGCGAGTTAACATATGGCAGTCTGAATTGGAATGAGTGATGTAAACATGTACAAGTTCCTTTGTAAAACGCTGAGAATGTTGGAGTGAGTGAGCTGGTGATTTGATAAGTAGCCTCTCACATTAGTAGAAAGACAGATGCTTCATATCAATATGTAGGCGGCACGTGATGGCACGCCAGAATTGCAAAGTTCATGTGATGGCCTGGTGGCTAGATTACGCTCAAGAGAATACAATTTCTCTCTGCAGCATTACACTGGTACCTCTACTGTTGGTAGGTTCATTTAAACTAGTTCCTAAGAGGACAATAGGTGTGTGAACCCGTGTCTTAGTTGGCTGAATATAATGTATGGCTCATGCAAATTTACAAGGACTAAACATGTTTTTCCCATATGTGCTTGGTGCATATGTGAACAATTGCTATGCAATTGAGCTTCTGTTACCGACTGTAGTAGACATGAAAATTACTCAGTGGGGAAACAGCACATGATGATGATAAAGATGATGTACCTGTGAGTCAGGTCTGTCTGAGAGAGGGGGTGAGGTCTGGCATTGCTGAGTGAGTGTATATGGAATGGGACATTCATGCACCAACATCACAGCCATAGGAATGGATGTCTGGTCTGCTAATTGGGTAAATGCCATTAGTTAATACATAATGCAGATTGCAGTTGTAAATGCCTATTTTCCATTTCCCTTCACAATGCCTGTCCCATGTTGCTATGTCACAATGATTGCTGTACTGTGTCTGGTCCTCCTTGTGCCCAGGTCTACTGTGGTTCAAACATGGTGGAACTTAGACCATATAAATGCTTGTAATTGTGTTAAGCTACCCTGTCTCAGCATATAGTCTTGTGATTACCACAGTACATCACAGTGAAATTCACTACATCATCAACTGGGAGAGGTGTGCTTGGACAACACCCACCCTAACCTCCCCATCTCCATCTGTGTATGCTAATGTATGATAACATCATCTTTTAACAAATGTAAAGAGATGTTGTGCCATTTTGTATATTGACAGAGAACAGGAGGATGGAGGAGAGGCTTTCATATATCATCTGGGACAACTAAACAGAAGTCCTAGATCCAGAAGTGACTCCCTATCAAAATGCAGGAAAATCAAAGAAGAATTTTCTCTCAGCTCTCAACAGCTGAATGCACAAATGGGAGCATAACACAATCTGAAGCACTACAAATGTGGTGAACTGGACAGTGATCTTTGAGTCAATCAAATGTCATCTGAGAACTAAACAACAAGTCTATGGTGGTGAACCTTATTCAAGACGTCTGGTGAAATGACTGGGACAATGGATTGTTTAGCTAGGACTTATCTTAGTTAATCTCCAGCCTGGTGCTCACACAGGGTTTCAGAATGAAGACTTGTAAAGTACGTGAGATAGACTGAGGAGAAGGAAGAAGACTGGGACATATTTGTATCTTAGATCTTCCTCTACGGGAAAAGTAGAACAGATTCCTAAGTCTCAACTTCATGAACAGTCAACTCACCGGTGAAAGACAGGGCTGTAACCTTTCTTCAAACTGTGACAGTAGGGGATAATTAGTCAGACTTGGAAAATCATCATGGGGAGAACTGCAACCTGAGCTTGTCCAACACCCATCATAGGTGCTAAAAGGATTAAACAGACCAGTGGAGCAGAAGGTCCTATGCTTGCCCCAGGTTATGTCTTATCGGGTTTTCCCTCATTAACAGTAGAAGAAAAGATAAAAGTCAATGGTGTAGTGGTAATTAGAGAAGAGAGGTGGAGGAGAGTTATTAGTTGGTGGAGTAAAAGGGGAGGTGTTGTATCTTGTTTCTCAACATGCATGTGTGGCATATTTTATGCATTTTCAATGTAATTATTGAGGTGTTGACATGCTAGAAGATGAAACAATGGTCATCACTTGACTCACCATCAGCTCAATAAATTGTGTATTTAATGAATCAGTGTTTTAAGTACATGTCCCCAGTGAATTTCTTGTACAGTTGCTGTCAAGTGTTGTCTCTGGTGACTGTCTTAAGTGCTGTGGTTGATTATACATATTGTGAAAAGTCTTGTATAGATGTTGTCAAGTATCTCTTATGATGTAAGTCTTGTACAATGGCTGGTGTACACACTTCCTTGTGAATGTACGTCCCACTTTTGTCAAGAAACTGTCATGTAGATGTCTTGTCCAACAGATGTAATGTACAGTTATTGTTGAGTTTGCCTACAAATAATAGAATCCTACAATCCCAAAGAAATGGGACAACCTGATATAGGTCATACTGACAAAATAAATAAGAAAAGATCTATGTGACGGACGAACAGCACACTGGCAACATTATGTTGAGTGAGACGGATCCTCAGTTGTACAGGCGATAATAGTTCAGATCTTCTCTGGCCTTGGGTGAACTATTTTACTTCTTTTATAAATTTCTGTGTAGATACATAGTGGTCTCACTGTGGGGGTTTGAGCCAAAGAAAAGTGGTTCTCCAAAAAGGCTATTGCGGGAATGATTAGCTCATTTGAGTGACCTCTAGACAAAACGTGCTAAATCATATCCTTTATCTTGTATATTTATTATTCAAGATGTAGTCGATGGTAAAAGACAAAGGGAGACAATCATAAAGCCTGATGCTTCCTTCACTACGGTGCTAAGAGGTAAAGAGCAGTTCTGACTTCGTTACGGCCAAAGAAGAAAAATAGTGAAAAGAGAGAGAACCTCACACCGCCTCAACCAACAAAAAAAGATGATAGTGATTAGATAAGAAGATATACGAGATCTCAGGCAGGGGCATCAACTCTGGACTGACTGTCATATTTGAGACCCAGACATTGGATTAAGGTGTTAGATTGTGGTAGAAATAGTGACTGTAAAAAGTAAAAACTAAAAGATACTAAACAAACAAATCAAGGACAAATAAACAAGCTCTTTATTTATTTCTTCTAACAGCACATTGCGTGTCAATAACAGATACAATAGACAACTGTATATATCAAATCACCACAGTGGGTAACCCCTAACCAATCAACAGCACTTAAGACAACAGGGTACACCAAGTACCACAACACAGGTGTTCCAAACAATGGCTGGTTAGACTGACACTATAAAGAACTTTGACACAAGCAACACTGCACAGACAATAAGGCACTACAAAAACATAGGTTACACAACATAAACCCCAAGACGCGACATAAACAAGAGTTGTGACACAATTTACTATCCCACCAAGAACCCAGGCCTGCTGACACTAACTAGTCAGCCGCTCCTGTAACAATGGAAAACACAATCTATGATTATCATGGTAAAGACAACATATTAAACACATGAAGCAATGAGCACATGCAATATAACATTTGAATTAACCCATAGGTCATAAATGTCTTCCATCAAATTATCCACCTTGCCCCTCTAGTTGTACTACTGCTATTCTGAGGTAACCCTTGGTGACTGGCATGATCATTCTTGTGTTGCCTCATTCTTCTTAAAGGTGACTACATATCTAATTGTTAAATACAACAATCAATGTTGCATCATCAGATCACCCACTTCATTATCTTCTCCAGTTGTGCCACTGCTATCATGAGATTACACTTGATATTGCTAGGAATGGAACACCTCTAATGCAACAATGTCAATCTGTTCCACCTTCTCAGTTCAATGTAACTACACCACACAGCTCCTACACACACAAGCAGTGGAAGATTGATCTCATTTGTCCAGCTGTAAACACATAGCTACAAATAACAGAGTACATACATCAGCCACTGCAAACTGCCACAACATCACAACACATTTGGTTAACACACATCAGACACTGCAAACAAACACAACATCTCAACACTGATTCAGTTGACACACACCAGAATGACATCTGTGTGCTGACAAATTGGGTTACCTTCCCTGCCTACCAAAATAGCTACCTTTACCAAGGAACCCATAATCAGTTCCCTGTTCACACCTTACAGAGTATTTTACACATTAATTTGTACCAAGTCACCGGTAACACAGGACAACACAATATTCCCTATAAACCACATGTTCATAGAACACTATCAATGTTTTCAGTCCATGATAGAGCCACAATCAAACACCACCTATTATATCCTCAGTCTAATGCTCTACGTACTGTTACGCACACCGGCAACTGTTTTTCTAACACACCGTACTCTTTTTCCTAATATAAAACATATATTGACAGGTTATACTCCTGTGCTCCACATCTGACAGTACGCTCTACACCGATACAACAATACACAACATTATGGACTCCACCACCATCAGACATAGAGTTGCCTCACCACGGAGGCTTCACTGGACAACTACCCCAACAATTCCCAAGTTTGCATGAAGAATACCAGCACTCATATGATATCATGCAAGTTACAGCATTTGATTAGCATCACCAACTAACAACCAACAAGCAAAACATGTCTAACTATGAAAAGCAACAGACACATATACCCAGTGGAATTACCATATTTGTAGAATGTGACAATGTAACCTTCCAAATAGAATAATCACAACATTCACAGAAAGTTAAGGATAAAGATAAACATGTATTACACAGGAACTCAATTGAGGCCCTTTTTGAGGCCCCTAAGATAGCTCATAAAATAAACACACAGTATTACCAAGTGAAAGTACACAAAATAGTGACCAGAGTGCCATTCATATGAGACAGGATCAAAGCATAACCATGTTAATGGGCAGAAACAGAATATCAGCACTAATATAACAACCAGTGTACTATATATATTATGTCATTATTACACACTTATGACCAATAAGTGTTATTCAAGGCTCAACACAATCAGTGTAATATTATTTGTGAGTGGACAGCAAATGTACAGTCGTGCGCTCTGTTCCCCACAATTCTTCCTATGATACACCGGTTATAAATTTTGCCATCTTACGCTTCATGTCACACGACAAATACATATTAATATCTCTGCGAAGGGTGGTACGCAGTACTAAATCACATCCTCTCCACCGTGCGACAACCGCCATGCTTAACTTAGGACAGAATCTCAGTCACTGATTCCATCAACAACTTGATACACCTAGACAAACATTACTGCATTCTGTTAACAGATGTGATGCCAGACTTCAATGCTAGATGAGAAACCCCTTTACCAATATCAGTTCCAGATGCACCTGCCTGTTCTCCCTCAGTAAAGCCACACTTCATTCGCAGTTACGATTACACAATGATTGCTGATACGCACCCCGCATATTAAGATGCATTATTTCCTACGCCTAGTGGCTATCAATCTGCATGGCGTCCCTACAATTCAACACATTATCTCCTTCACTTCTATTTATTACCTACATGTCCTAACTACATAGCTTAAACATTAACCCATCATTGCCACATATAACATGTAAGTATTCTCTGATTTACACATGTTATAAATATTACACCTATATTATGGTTATTTTCCCCTACTCATAAGCATTCAATTTTAGGCATGGTCTCTTCATCAACTAATATTTTATGACCTCATACATCTCAATTTACACCTCATACATATATCTTGGTGAATATCCCACTTTTTTGCTAGCTTGGAACATTTACAGAGGGACAGCACAAAATCAATCACTACCTATTTGGCCAGTAACACAGTGTCCTAGGATAATCATGTAAAATACATTCTCAACAAAATAATCTTGTGCCAGCATGGCTGGCATGACATGACATCAGTCTCTACCATATTTAACCACCACTAATGACCTATCTTCGTATTTCACATCACCATTGTCTGATTGCTGGCATCTCTATGAATTAAATGTTATATTCCTAAAACCTCAGGGACGTTACATTGATCTGTAGAACAGCTCACTTTAGTAATACTCATCTACATTATCTATTTATATTTCTTTGTTCCTACAAGCTCACCTAACTAGCAATTATTTTCACCCACGCGTTCCACCATGTAAACACTTTCACGTTGGTGAACTGGCGTGTGCTGCGATTTTACAAATATTTATTAAATTAAACATTTTAAACTTAATCAGTTAAAACTTACAGTTTTGTCACAACATTAGTTGACACAGA
This sequence comes from Cepaea nemoralis, assembly GCA_014155875.1. Lineage (NCBI taxonomy): Eukaryota > Metazoa > Mollusca > Gastropoda > Stylommatophora > Helicidae > Cepaea > Cepaea nemoralis. The sequence continues at coordinate 409,425 of JACEFZ010028070.1, forward strand.
TCAACTCAGGGAATTGTTCCCACACCTGACAACAACAGAACAGCACTGAACTGAAGGCCATGCTGCCCGCATCTCTCATCAGCACAAAGGACTGCTAAAACAAAACTGGCCTCCGATTCCTTTGTTAAGCCGAGTTCCGGTGTGGCCAGGCTTTTAACTCGAGATAGACCAAACCAAAATTTCGTTGGTTTGGCGCTATCACAAAGATATATCTCCAGAGAACACTACTAACTAGGTCCTCTGTCAATCAATCTAACATGTCACAACCACCAAGAGGTGCCCTCCCTGCTAGCCTATCAGCCTGTTCATTCCCTCGTACACCCGCATGGCCAGGGCAAAATATCCATACAATTCTCACGATCTGTGACCTCTGAAGCGACGAGAGCCATTCCACACGAAATATTCCTTTCTCCACCTTGCTAAGCATACTCTTTGAATCCGTAACACCGTGTGTTGCAGTAGTCTCCTCTAGCCACCGGAATGCCGCTGTTACTACCCCCACCTCCATTCTCATGCTGGAGGACGTAGTCTCATATGCCAGGCTCTCCTTTTTCAAGACTCGCCCATTAGCCTTTGCAATAAAGCCCCAGCCACTACGTCTGTTTCTCACCACTGACCCATCATGTAAAGGATATGCAACTAACTGTAAATATAGTAGGCCACAGCTTCCTATGTATATAATTGAACAGTCTAGAACTATCATTACCGAGTATTTACACGCCAACTGCGTGCACTAAAAACTTATGCCCTACCAGCACTGAAAACGCAGATCGCCGATACGCCTCTGGTTATCTGCAGCATATATCTGCGCCGACAGCGCCCCCACCCCACATCTCCCTCGTGATGTAATCAGTTTAAAAAAGTAAAAGTGATATCAGGTGTAAATTATTACAGTTAACAGGTGACTGGCTGCTGGCCCGGGCACGATGATGTCATAGCCGTCTGCCACTCGTAACTCTTCTAGGCCCGCGGTGTCACTCGCGGCGGCCCGTCAGATTCTGATATGTGGCTACCACGTACAAACAATATGTAAAACAACGTTGCCCTACTGTATGTTGATGAATGACCTCTTCAGGACGTTTGCGACCAAGCAATGATTGATTTTGTAAGTAATTTTATGTTTAGTAGCTCGCCATTCTATCTGAACTAAAGTCAACGTATAAGTGCAGCTGAATACCGGTGTTGTGTTACTGACAGCACATTAAATAAATTAATGCTAAAGTAGGAAATCAATGGCATAAATGCACTGTAGGTAAACATGGTTTGGGAGCACGAAATGAGAGTGGATACAGACTTGTAGAATGGGCAAAAAGCATGAATTGATTGTCGGAAACACTTGGTTTAAGCAACATCCAAGAAGATTATGGACAAGGAGGAGTTTTGACAGCAGGATTAGAAACCAGATTGATTACATCCTAGTTAAAAGAAGGTTTCGAAATGCGTTAAATTTGCAAAAACAGTTCCAAATGCAGACCATAACATTAATCACATATTGATTACAGATACGATTAAAAGTAAAGGTAAAGAAAGTGAAGTATACACCACTAATCACTAGATTCGATCTGTGTAGATTAAAAAATGACAAGGAAATACAAGACAATGTTAACATAGAAGAATAAAACATATTTGAAATATTGTCTGATCTAAATATCTTACTTCAAGATGTGGATGATCAATGAGAAATGTTGAAGAATTGTTGAAGGTCGTAAGAAATGGATGACTGAAGACATGTTATGACTAATGGAAACAGATGACACAACAAAATTAATCATGACAAATATGAAGAGATTCACGGAAAAGTCAGAACATTATGAAAGGAGGCAAAAGAAGCATGGCTTGAGAAAAATTGCAAGGAAATTGAAAAACAACACAACAGTAAAAAAAAAAAATGCGAAATGAATACAGACAAGAATTCATGAGCTTACGTACTAATACAACAACACCTACATCAACAGGCTGCCTGAACAATTCGCGGGGACTGCAGTAGCCAGGCGGCCTGAATTGCTCAGGCTCAAGACCCCCCTGTCCTACACTGCAAGGTATTATGGGCTGTAGGTGACAGGCAGTGACATGGAAGGACAACCAATATTAAAGATGAAAGTTCAGCACGCTTTCAATCAAATTAAAATTGGCAAGACTCCGGATTCCAGACAACAGCACAACCGATATGGTTAATATCTTAGAAGAGTATGGTATAAACCAAGTTACCAGACTGCTAAACAATTTATATGATAACGGTGATATTCCCAGTGACTTATGTAAATCACTGTTTATTGCACTTCCAAAAAGAAAATCAGGAGCCTTGGAATGTGGTCAACATTGAACAATCAGCATAATGAGTCACATCACGAAGATTTTACTAAAGATCATCATGCAAAGAGTTAGAAAGAAAGTACAACCGAAATAGGAGAACAATGTGGGTTTGTAGAAGATAAGGTAAGGGTACAGTAAATGCTGTGTATATGCTGAGAACATTAATAGAACGTTCTATAGAAGTAAATTAAGGCTTACATCTTTGCTTTATTGACTACACAAGGCTTTCCATAAAGTAAGACATGTGGACATGACGAGGATACTTGCAGATCAACAAATCGATGGGAAAAACCTTAGACTTGTAAACAGCGTATATTTGAAACAACAAGCGGCCATAGAGATCGATAATGAAGTAGGTCAATATCAGCCTATTAAGAGAGGTGTGCGGTTGGATGAGTAATGTCCCCAGATCTTTTCTCTATGTACAGTGAAAATATTTTCAGAAGTGTAGAAGATATTAGAGGAATCACCATTGGGGACGTAACATCTATAACATTAGATATGTGGATGATACAGTATTGAGTGCAGAAAATGAGCAGGAATCTGCAACATGTAGTGGATGCGGTTGTTGCATAAAAGCGAAAAATCTAGTGTTAGAATTAAATTGTAAGAAGACACAGATTATGGTCGTCACTAGGAAGAAGTAAATACCACAATGTAATATACGGGGTAATGGGAATATTCTTAAACAAGTGAATCGGTATAGTTATCTCGGAACAGTAATAACATCTGATGGGAGATGCCGTGAACAGATCTGAACACGAATCCCCATGGCGATGGTAGCCTTTTGCAAGATGTAAAACGTACTGACCAATAAAAAGATGTCAATTGAAACGAGAAAAAAAGAGTGTTGTGGTGCTACATAGAGCCTATACCTTTGTATGGCTGTGAAGCGTGGACAATGAGCAGAGAAACATCTGATGGCTGTGGAAATGTGGTTTCTGAGGAAAAGGTAAAGAATACCATGGAATACAAAAAACAAAACAAAAACAACCAAACACACAAAAAACTGATGACTGCGTCCTACAAGCAACAAATAAAAACCGTTAACTGAGTATATAAATTAGACGTAGAGATTACAATATTATGGCCTCTTTATGAGAAGAAATAAATTGGAGAACTTGACGACAATTGGCAAGATCGAGGGGAAGAGAACGAGGGGAAGGCAGAGAAGTAAATACCTGGATAGCTTGGCCACACTGGCATGGTCGGAACAAGAACCCGGAGCTGATCCGCGACTCTGGTGATCGTGTGAGATGGGGGAAACATGACCGCCCACGCTTCTCGACATGGCACATGACGAATGAATTCCCATATGGCTCTGTTTATTTCCGCAGAGCGGTCTATCGTAAGCATTGCACAGTGCACGAAAACAGTAGCACCAGCGACTACCTCCAGGGCTCTCAGAAATAACTGGACCTGTGAATCGAATGACAGAGTCCAAGAAGGACGCCATGACCTTGGCAGCGCCAGGCCGGAGGTTGGATGTCTTGGCCACGGAGACCTCCGTAAATGTGTGTATACGTGCTATGTGCGTGTTGATCATGTGATTAGGTTCTTTATTGGTGCATGTTCACGTTACAGTGGCCGACGCCCTAGCGAAGTTGATAGCGAGCTGCGGTGGTAATGTCAATAGAACACGCTCGGACTCGGATCGGCGAATGGGCTCGTCGCTGGCCAAATTGAGGGATAGATTGCTCACCTCTTCCTCTTTCTCGCAGACCTAAACAACGCCATGGTGCTATCACATGACAGGCACATAGGAGGCACGTAGCTCGGGACACAAACAGTCACATTGACACTATACAGACACGAACACACGTTCCCATGGTCGTCTTCATCAACGAAAAAGTTAACAAATAAAAAAAAAAAAAAATTATCAATCTGTAAACGGACAGCGCAAATGTGTACTTCCATAGGTGGTTGTCCGAACCAGGAATAGTGAACCAGAACAGTTTCCTGGATCGGAAAAGCACCCAGACAAGTACACACTTGTCTTCTCCGTTTATATATTTATAATCGTTCTGTTCTTGCTTACCCATTGATAAAGACGAATGCCCAAACGTTCCGAATCTGTGTTTTTTATTCATCCCTGGAGCTTCTTTGTCACATTTTGTGGTTTTTCTCATTTCGCTAACTAAACACGTATCTCATGCATTAAGTCAGTATCATTGAATGAACGTAAGAAGGAAAGTACTGAAATGTAACAAAGAACTTGTTTTGCTGTATGGCAGTGACTCTTGGAATGTAAATGAACAAATTAGGAAGAAATTAGAAGCAAAAGAGATTAAGAACAGAGTGGGGTAAGCAAAAGCCGCATTTCAGAAATGAAAAGTATTTTATGCAACCACTATCGTTGAATGTAAGACAGAGAGTTCTGAAGTGCTTCATAGAACTTGTTTTGCTGTATGGCAATAATTCTTGGAATGTAAATGGACAACTTAGGAAGAACTTGGAAGATGTGGTTACTGATACGAGTTTTGCTAATTCCTTGGACTACAAGAGTAACTAACAACGATTGCCCGAAAGAGGCTAATGAAACTAGAACATTATATACAACAATAACAATCCTGGCCACGGGGTTAACTACGTTGTTCGTAATCCCGTATATCCACGTGGGGACAACAGCTGCGCGAGATTCGGTAACGGAGCGCGCCGCGCTGATATCTTTCGGGGGTATATGAGCAGGTCGTTCAGAAAGCAATGGCAAAGTACTCAACGTAAAACTTGCCTAGTACATCAACAGCAGACCGTGTCACGACGTGTTATAACGTGTTGGTATATGAGCCGGTCGTTCAGAAAGCAATGGCAAAGTACTCAACGTAAAACTTGCCTAGTACATCAACAGCAGACCGTGTCACGACGTGTTATAACGTGTTGGTATATGAGCAGGTCGTTCAGAAAGCAATGGCAAAGTACTCAACGTAAAACTTGCCTAGTACATCAACAGTAGACCGTGTCACGACGTGTTATAACGTGTTGGTATATGAGCAGGTCGTTCAGAAAGCAATGGCAAAGTACTCAACGTAAAACTTGCCTAGTACATCAACAGCAGACCGTGTCACGACGTGTTATAACGTGTTGGTATATGAGCAGGTCGTTCAGAAAGCAATGGCAAAGTACTCAACGTAAAAACTTGCCTAGTACATCAACAGCAGACCGTGTCACGACGTGTTATAACGTGTTGGTATATGAGCAGGTCGTTCAGAAAGCAATGGCAAAGTACTCAACGTAAAACTTGCCTAGTACATCAACAGCAGACCGTGTCACGACGTGTTATAACGTGTTGGTATATGAGCAGGTCGTTCAGAAAGCAATGGCAAAGTACTCAACGTAAAAACTTGCCTAGTACATCAACAGCAGACCGTGTCACGACGTGTTATAACGTGTTGGTATATGAGCAGGTCGTTCAGAAAGCAATGGCAAAGTACTCAACGTAAAACTTGCCTAGTACATCAACAGCAGACCGTGTCACGACGTGTTATAACGTGTTGGTATATGAGCAGGTCGTTCAGAAAGCAATGGCAAAGTACTCAACGTAAAACTTGCCTAGTACATCAACAGCAGACCGTGTCACGACGTGTTATAACGTGTTGGTATATGAGCAGGTCGTTCAGAAAGCAATGGCAAAGTACTCAACGTAAAACTTGCCTAGTACATCAACAGCAGACCGTGTCACGACGTGTTATAACGTGTTGGTATATGAGCAGGTCGTTCAGAAAGCAATGGCAAAGTACTCAACGTAAAACTTGCCTAGTACATCAACAGCAGACCGTGTCACGACGTGTTATAACGTGTTGGTATATGAGCAGGTCGTTCAGAAAGCAATGGCAAAGTACTCAACGTAAAAACTTGCCTAGTACATCAACAGCAGACCGTGTCACGACGTGTTATAACGTGTTGGTATATGAGCAGGTCGTTCAGAAAGCAATGGCAAAGTACTCAACGTAAAACTTGCCTAGTACATCAACAGCAGACCGTGTCACGACGTGTTATAACGTGTTGGTATATGAGCAGGTCGTTCAGAAAGCAATGGCAAAGTACTCAACGTAAAAAACTTGCCTAGTACATCAACAGCAGACCGTGTCACGACGTGTTATAACGTGTTGGTATATGAGCAGGTCGTTCAGAAAGCAATGGCAAAGTACTCAACGTAAAACTTGCCTAGTACATCAACAGCAGACCGTGTCACGACGTGTTATAACGTGTTGGTATATGAGCAGGTCGTTCAGAAAGCAATGGCAAAGTACTCAACGTAAAACTTGCCTAGTACATCAACAGCAGACCGTGTCACGACGTGTTATAACGTGTTGGTATATGAGCAGGTCGTTCAGAAAGCAATGGCAAAGTACTCAACGTAAAACTTGCCTAGTACATCAACAGCAGACCGTGTCACGACGTGTTATAACGTGTTGGTATATGAGCAGGTCGTTCAGAAAGCAATGGCAAAGTACTCAACGTAAAACTTGCCTAGTACATCAACAGCAGACCGTGTCACGACGTGTTATAACGTGTTGGTATATGAGCCGGTCGTTCAGAAAGCAATGGCAAAGTACTCAACGTAAAACTTGCCTAGTACATCAACAGCAGACCGTGTCACGACGTGTTATAACGTGTTGGTATATGAGCCGGTCGTTCAGAAAGCAATGGCAAAGTACTCAACGTAAAACTTGCCTAGTACATCAACAGCAGACCGTGTCACGACGTGTTATAACGTGTTGGTATATGAGCAGGTCGTTCAGAAAGCAATGGCAAATTACTCAACGTAAAACTTGCCTAGTACATCAACAGCAGCTGAATAATGCTGGTATTGACTGCGACGTCCTGCAAGGGATCTGCAAAAAAAAAAAAAAAAAAGAAGAAAGAAGACAAACAGCTTTCTTTGGTCAAGTGATGAGAAGATAGGCATTGGAGAACATCGTGACGACTGAAAAAAATCGAGGGGAAGAGAGGCAGAGGCAGACCAAGAGAAATGATGCTGGATGGACTGAGACGGTGGCATGGAGGAATATCAGCAGCAGAGTTGATCCAGAACACCAAAGACTGAGATCTGTCAAGAGCCATGAACGCCTACGCCAGCTGGCAAGGCACTTGATGCTTGTTGAAAAAGGATTAGTTTAGCGAAGTTACGATAGGTTTAGCGTAGATTAGCGAAGTATTACTTGCGTGATTTGGAAACTATTAGTAGATAACAATGCAGATGCATCGTCCCCGGCGCCAGCATTTACAGATGAAGAAAAACTGACGAAGATTTTAAAATAAGTCCTGCGGCCGTGATCTGGCTTGTAGATAAAGCACAGGAGTTTATGCTGAGAGCGCACTCTTGCCTGGTCTGCGCCGACTTGATGCTTCACTTTGAACCTACCGCACAACGTTTTTTCCGAGGACACTTAAGGAGAGGACTGAATCATCCCGCGTACCGGGAGATGTGCTCTTACAAGTTCAGGTGGACGTGACATGAGACCACGACAGGGGCCGACCCAATACCACGAGAGAGATCTTAGTGCAATTCGTCTTAACTGAGAATAGGTGGCGTTTTAAAAATCTTAAGTGGTTTGGCTTGCGGGGGAAATCTGGCCCAGCCGGTACGGAGTTGTTAATAGTGGCTGGCGAACGATGAGAAGTGGTTTTGGTGCGGCGGGAGGGAAGGAGGGACGTTGCCGCTTGTTATCGGCATCAGTGGCGGTTGGCCCGGGTGTCACTCTGCCCCGTGGCAAGTGGGTTAGTTGCTGATGAAAATATTATACAGCATGTTAAAAATGGTCATATTCATTTATCCCTGGTAACCCATATATGTTAGGTCTAGTCTGCAATTTTTTGAACATGTTATGAGAAGAAATTAATTAAAGAACTTAGTGACAACTGGCAAGATCGAAGGGAAAAGACCAAGAGGAAGACCGAGAGGAAAATACCTGGATGGCTTGGCATGGCATCTGGGGGGAGGGGGGGGGGGAGGGAATATCCGTGGTAGATTCACCAAGCTGTCTGTCTCTTGCTCCGAAGGTCGCGAGGACGTGTCCGGTCTTCGCCTGTCAGTGTACGAGTGCAGTTCTTTCAGGACCCCCGGAGGTGGTCCGCCGGAGGGACGGAGTTGCTGCGCCATGTAGAGAGACCGAGCTTCATGGCATGAGACCGGATGCAACGAAGTCGATCCCCTTGTCTTTAAGTGACAAGTCCTTTGCAGAAGGTCGATCTCATCACATCCCGGCGGAAGGACTCTCCATCCATCATCAGCTCCCAGTCCCTCACACACTTTCATACCCCTTGGCTAGAATGACGTGTATCCATTGCCTAGTATACATATTGATTTATGTGGTTGTTTCGGAATTTGTGATTTAAATATTGAGCACAACCCGCTACTGGCAACGCTGATAGTATACATATTTATGTATGTCAAGGGGTAGAGAAGAAATTACTCATTTATTTATTGTTTATTTTCACATTGTTCACATTGTTCATTGTTTATTGCTTATATTTACACAGTATACGTAAAAATGGAAGCTAAATTTAATAACACATGCAACGTGATTTGTGGGTCTACTTACGTTATAAAACGAAGTTCAGAAGGAGAGAAGTACAGAACCGTAAAGTACGGAGGGAAAAACCAATATTAACTAATCAGTTCTTGTATTAACGCGATCTTGAAATAATCTTAATTTCCCCCTTCGAAACCTTAAAATTCCCCCCTAGGGGGGAATTCCCCACCGGTTGAGAACCACTGATTTAGTCCAACTGAACAATATAGGGGTTGAACTCGCTCCATGGCCATCAGCGCAATGGAAGGTTAATATCGAGCGCTCTGATCGCTCCAGCCATATATTGTCATCTAGTCATGTCGACCTCTTTCCTCCGTGGTGTAGTAGTTATTGCACTCTCTGTCAGCACAATGGGTGCGACTTCCACGTCCTGCAGTGGCCAGGATGTATTTCTCAAACGCCCGTATATGTTCTGAGGTGACCAGTGCTCCACACCGAGTGTGACGCATTTCTGGCCATACCAGTCAACGACCTGTGCCATACCGTGAGTTCCTCAACATTATGATTCTTTATTTATGAACTCAACAGCATGCATCAATCGATGTGGGCTCAACTATACTGAGTCAAGGTAATAGCAACTGAAGCCAACTGTGAACTTAAAAGACGAAGTAACTTCTGGGTAGAACAAATACGAAAGCTGCTTTAATCTGACAGCTGACAGTGGTGGTTGTAACAAATATCTCCTTGTGCTTGTAAACTGCCTGTTATTGCCAGGCGGGCATTTACGTTATATGTACACTAAGATAATACAATCAAACCTGTTAAAAATGTTCGCCATTATTGCTACACCTCTGTACACATCCTTCTTTCATTCCCACCGACTGACTTCTCTGCTGCACAGATTCTGTCTAGGTTCCTGCCCGCTGTTTCTGCATTCGTGGCGCTGTTAATCTTCTATGACATCCTTTCATCTGTTGTTAACTTTATAGCCACTGCTAAAATGCCAACAATTCCGTAGCCACACTAATTTGCTCAAGAATCAAAATACACGGCCTTCTCTGTCGAGAACCCCACAAAGTCTGTTTGTTGTTACTTGACGTCAGCGTAACGTTTCTCCGTTGACAACTTGTCTCCTAGTATCTCTGAGCTTTTGGCTTATAGGATTCTCTACGTTCGGGCACCCGCTGTATGGCAGTATGCCCCCTCCCCTTTAAAATGATGCAATCATTTTCTACCTCGCGACCACTAAATCCTGACAAATAGCAGTTCCGACATAATGAGTAATATGCTATGCTAAGTACGACGTTATGGAGCCCTATTAATCACCCACAAAATAAATAAAAAAAATTATTATATGACGGGAACGCACCCCTGTTACAATCCCACGGTAGACGTCGTGTAGACAGCCCATGGGGAGGCTGCACTAACTAACTATAACAAATTAGTCCCTCATTTGTCCATACGGACAAGCTTCCTCAAAAACCCAGAGTCAACGGACGTGAGTAAACAACGGGTACCAAGTCGTCAATACTAGTTAACGCTCTATAATTGTCGTTGAATTATATATCAACTGCTGTGTTCCGTATTGCATATATAAGGTATATATAGGTGAGGTGTTCTGCCTTCGTTGTAGGTATAGTGCAATCGTATCAACCTTGAGACTTATATCATCGACCTGTTGACTATCAAAGAATTGGTTTGTGTGTAATGCAATGGCACCTATTCTCTATCTGTGGCGCAATCATAATGTGGCATAACCAACCTTTTAGATATCGCAATCTGAATATGTTGACAACGATCAATATAATAACCTAATTATACGTATTTATTAACTAATTAATTATAACGAAGAACGTCAACTCTTAATTATACTACATTTAACTTCCTATGAACAATCTAATTAATTTAAACACAGTTCATAATATCATAATCTTATACTAATACATCTATCATCATGTATAATCTACGATACTGTTTATCATTTCATTAACTTATGGAACTGTTCCAAGTCACTCGATAATGTCAATATATGGGCAGGGTGCATTTGAAAATTTGACAACCTACCCTACAAATAACTTGTAGATATTAGAACAAGAATCACCGTAACAAAGGTAGCCTTTTGAGAAATGGAAAACATACTGACCAATAAAAAAGATGTCAATTGCAATGAGAAAAAGAAAGTTGAAGTGTTACATAGAACTTATACTGTTATATGCTTGTGAAATATGGTCAATGAACAGACAAGCTGAAAAACATCTGAGCGGAAAAGTGGTTTCTGAGGAAAATCCAAAGAATACCATGGACAGACAGAACAACCAATGAGCAGGTCCTACAAGAAACAGATGAGAACCGTAAATTGATTCCAGAAATTAGGCCAGGCAGTTAGGTTTATTTAGGCACATTCTGTCATCTACTGCCCATAATACCGTGTGATGTAGGACAGGGGTCTTGAGCCTGAGGAATTGAGGCCGCATGGCTGGTGCAGTCGCCGCCAACTGTACAGGTTAGGCTTTTGTGTGTATACCCCGGAAAGAAAAAAAAATCCAAACCTTACCGAGGATTCTAACCCAGGTCTCCTGAATAAGAATCCAGCTACATAGCCACTCTGCCAACCGCTCCTCAGAAACAAACTAGAGAACTTAGTGGCAGCTGGCAAGAGTGATTGGAAGACAAGAGCAAGACAGTGAGATCAATAACACCATAAATAGAACAACGGAGACAAGAACACAGAGCTCATCAGAACAATGGATAAAATAACACAGAGCTGATCAGAACATTGGATAAAATAACACAGAGCTAATCAGAACAATGGATAAAATAACACAGAGCTGATCAGAACAATGGATAAAATAATACAGAGCTGATCAGAACAATGGATAAATAACACAGAGCTGATCATAACAATGGAGACAAGAACACAGAGTTGATCAGAACAATGGAGACAAGAACACAGAGTTGATCAGAACAACAGAGACAAGAACACAGAGCTGATCAGAACAATGGATAAAATAACACAGAGCTGATCATAACAATGGAGACAAGAACACAGAGTTGATCAGAACAATGGAGACAAGAACACAGAGTTGATCAGAACAATGGAGACAAGAACACAGAGTTGATCAGAACTATGGAGACAAGAACACAGAGTTGATCAGAACAATGGAGACAAGAACACAGAGCTGATCAGAACAATGGAGACAAGAACACAGAGTTGATCAGATCAATGGAGACAAGAACACAGAGTTGATCAGAAGAACAGAGACAAGAACACGGAGTTGATCAGAACAATGGAGACAAGAACACAGAGTTGATCAGAACAATGGAGACAAGAACACAGAGTTGATCAGAACAATGGAGACAAGAACACAGAGCTGATCAGAACAATGGATACAATAACACAGAGCTTATCAGAACAATGGATAAAATAACACAGAGTTGATCAGATCAATGGAGACAAGAACACAGAGTTGATCAGAACAACAGAGACAAGAACACAGAGTTGATCAGAACAATGGAGACAAGAACACAGAGCTAATCCAAGAGCCAGACGATATTGTGAGATAGCAAACAATGACCGCCAAAGCTGTTCGCTGATGATATTAAACGGCCCAAAAACTTGGAATCAAACTGATGACATCTTAAAACAACACAGATGACGGGCATGTGTCACATCCACAAGACACTGTCAGCCGCAGAATGCGATATAGATAATCAACTTTTGGTAGCAGATTTCTTAATGCTACATGGCTAAGCAGGGGGCTGAGTGGTCTCAAGGTATGGTGTCCGCCTCGAGTGCTGGAGATCCCGGGTAGGGCCGAGGTTTTTTCACGTGGACTTCTAGTAATAAAATGTCCCCTGGTCTCTGGGTAGTGAGATCGGACGCTCGTGTGTCTTGTTGCGCACGAAAAACATCCCTTGGCAGTTGGATATCGAAAAAGAGTACCCTAACTGCTCTGCCCGGGCAAAATTTCCAGTTAAAAATCTACCCAAAGTATGTCAGGAGCCTCGCCGGTGCTACGGAGTTCGTGCACTGAGTTGAGAATCTCCGGACTCAGGCTTGAGTTAGGAGTTGAACGGAACACTTATGGGTTACACCGGTGTGCTGTGATGTTGATCTGTCGAATAAACTAAACTAAATTAAACATGACTAAGTGGCTGAGACAGAACAGGAATGGGCTTCCTGGAAGAAGCAGGGGACGATCATCACGACGGTGAATACCGGACCCTAAAGGTATACTTTCCACGAAGGACATGAAGTGGAGGAACTGATGAAATATCTTGAGTCTGTCCCACATGTAGTGAACAGAGCGGCGTCTGTAGAAGGCCTGCTACCCGGAATACGATGAGACTGCTAGTTGCATGTCCTTACAGGACGTTGTAATCAAGTTCAGAATTTATAGGCTGTGTGTGAGTTACTTGACAATGTTAGTTCAGTAGTTTGCCATTGCTTTCTGTACGGCTGACGCTTCATACCATGGAAATCAACACAAAGCTGCCTTCCCCCACAGCAGGCGGGTTGGGAATGTCCTGTAACCAACCATAACTAGCCACGTGTGAATGGTCTGTGGTTACTTTGTGGTGCAGCGGTTGACTTGCCTACCTACCTATCCGGTGGCCCTGAACTCGAATGTCCCTTGGAGCTCCCAGGTTAATGCACGCAAACATGGGTACCACGACAACACCACTGATCGAATGTCCCTTGGAGCTCCCAGGTTAATGCACGCAAACATGGATACCACGACAACACCACTGACCGAATGTCTCTTGGAGCTCCCAGGTTAATGCACGCAAACATGGGTACCACGACAACACCACTGACCGAATGTCTCTTGGTGCTCCCAGGTTAATGCACGCAAACATGGGTACCACGACAACACCACTGATCGAATGTCCCTTGGAGCTCCCAGGTTAATGCACGCAAACATGGGTACCACGACAACACCACTGATCGAATGTCCCTTGGAGCTCCCAGGTTGATGCAAGCAAACATGGGTACCACGACAACACCACTGATCGAATGTCCCTTGGAGCTCCCAGGTTGATGCACGCAAACATGGGTACCACGACAACACCACTGACCGAATGTCTCTTGGAGCTCCCAGGTTAATGCACGCAAACATGGGTACCACGACAACACCACTGACCGAATGTCTCTTGGAGCTCCCAGGTTAATGCACGCAAACATGGGTACCACGACAACACCACTGACCGAATGTCCCTTGGAGCTCCCAGGTTAATGCACGCAAACATGGGTACCACGACAACCCCACTGACCGAATGTCTCTTGGAGCTTCCAGGTTAATGCACGCAAACATGGGTACCACGACAACACCACTGACCGAATGTCCCATGGAGCTTGTCATAATCTCCCATTGCTATGCCGCGACATCGTTACGCCCGCCAGGCGAACACCAGTTACATATTCACAGGTTTCGCTGACGAGAGAGAGTGACCGTCAAGGGTCAAGCCAGTACAAGCGGGACGCATGCAATTCTCGCTGCGCTCGAATCCACAGGGCAAGCACTGTGAGCGGAAAACGCCAGACACGGCTAGGGGATCGGACGAGACTGACGTGTATGAAAGCGGCTCCTGTGTTTCTGTGCCTGAATGTCGATTGCTCGTATCTCTTGTGAGAAGATGAAAGACTGCATAGTTGTGGGTTTGAGTTTGTGAGTGCATTGATGTATTGTGTATAGGTTGTGATATTCACCTTGTGATGGCCACATGCCGAATTAGATTGTGTTGCATGTGAAGTGTAAATAAAACCATCAAAACTTAGTGTTACCGTGTGTCCCGTCAAATCATTCTGTACTTGTGTATGTCTCGCATATGTTAGGTCCAGCGAGCCAGATTCATTAGATTGTAAGACCCTGACATGTGTGAACGTGGGGGCTCGTCCTCATTGAACATACTAACGTAAATTACATAGATTTGAATGTGTTAACGTGGAAAAACATCAGTGATTGTGTAATCTAAGTGTAAGTGATGTACCATCATAGTTGTTGAACAGTAAAACATGGCTAACTTGTCGTCGTGAAAGTAGTTGTGTACAGGAAAAAGCGTGTGGAAGCAGAAAGTTCGGGAAACAAAGCAACTTGTGAAAATTGGTGAACGACGACATTACGACAAACAATAACACTCAACGCCATACAAACCTAACCAAAACTTAACTGACAAGCATACACATCACACAGACATAGATTCTAATTTATTTCCTTCCAAAAGTAACCAGGTTTTCTGTGCCATCTGAAACTGTTACCCGTAGAGGTCATTTGTCCTGGCAGTAGCGACCCTACAAGCTCCTGGCCCGGGTTTTCACCATTCTTCAGGGTATCCAGAGTACTTGAGTATTATCTTTTTATATACTTTTGGATGCAAATTTGGGCACACGCTGTAAGTTTAAAAATATTGTAAAAATTGTTCACATTACTAACACTTTATAACAAAATTGCATGTGTGAGAATTCATTTTCATTGAAACATTCCATCATGTCTTCTATAAACGACTTCATTGAGATGGGTTTAAAACTAAAGTTAACTGGCGATGAGTTGTCAAAATGGAGTGAGACAAAATATTCAGAACACCTCCTAGCACAGGAAAAGGCTAGAGAACACGAAGACAGAGCGGCTGAAAGAGCTGCTAAACAAGCAGAAATAGATGCAGAAACGAAGAAGGCAGAAATAGATGCAGAAACGAAGAAGGCAGAAATAGATGCAGAAACGAAGAAGGCAGAAATGGCAGTGAAACAGTCAGAAATAAATGCTGAATTGAAAAAAGCAGAAATCTCAGCTCAAAGCAAACGAGAAGAGCTTGAACTCCAACTGAAAATCAAACAGCTTGAAGCTGAAACAGCTGTTGAAAAAGAATCTCGTAAATCTGAAAGACTGGAAAAAGAAAACCAGTACAAAAAGTACCAAGGTATTGTCAGAAATTATACCTCGGGGGACTGCATAGCAGCCTTCACCCAGAACTTTGAGACATTAATGGACCACTACCAGATCCAAGTATATGAGTGGAACATCATTTATATGAGAAGTTTGTCAGGGGAACCTCTAAAAGTTATAGAGACTATCCCTAAAGATCTCAGAAAAGATTACCATTACATAAAGTCAAAAATTATGTCACATTTCCTGTTAGATGAAGCAGGCTACAGAGAACAGTTCAGTAAATTAACTCCAAAACCTACTCAAACATTCTCTGACTACATCTCTGTAGTACAGGATATATTCAGTAAATGGCTTTCAGCAGCCAAAGTTAATAATGACTTTAACAAATTGAAAGATCTCATCCTCAGGGATAAAATCATCACATCCCTTCCACCATTATTTTCAAAATTTCTACAAGAGAGTGAGTGTATGAATGTAGAGCAGATCGAGAAACGTGGGTCGGCGTATTTTACAGCCAATAAACATTGTTTTGCTAGTGGAGCAACTGATATAAATTTCGTAGCAGCTGCTAGCTATGAGAAATCAAAATCAGATACATACAATAGGCAAAAGACATTTAAGCCTACTACTGAGAAATGTAGGTTTTGCCAATTTCCTCACCACCGGAATGAGATGTACGACAAGAACCCTGCATATCTAACATACTTGCAAAACTATGTAAATAACCAAGATAAAGAGCGAAGAAGCTTCAAACGGCTTCAAACCCTGACAGAGCTCCCAGGTTAATGCACGCAAACATAGGTACCACGACAACACCACTGACCGAATGTCCCTTGGAGCTCCCAGGTTAATGCACGCAAACATGGGTACCACGACAACACCACTGACCGAATGTCCCTTGGAGCTCCCAGGTTAATGCACGCAAACATAGGTACCACGACAACACCACTGATCGAATGTCCCTTGGCATGGGTACCACGACATGCTCTAGGACACCACTGATCGAATGCCCATTGGAGCTTCCAGGTTAATGCATGCAAACATGGGTACCACGACATGCTCTAGGACATCACTGATCGAATGCCCCTTGGAGCTTCTAGGTTAATGCATGCAAACATGGGTACCACGACAACACCACTGATCGAATGTCCCTTGGCATGGGTACCACGGCAACATCACTGATCGAATGCCCCTTGGAGCTCCCAGGTTAATGCATGCAAACATGGGTACCACGGCAACATCACTGATCGAATGCCCTTGGAGCTCCCAGGTTAATGCATGCAAACATGGGTACCACGGCAACATCACTGATCGAATGCCCCTTGGAGCTCCCAGGTTAATGCACGCAAACATGGGTACCACGACAACACCACTGATCGAATGTCCCTTGGAGCTCCCAGGTTGATGCACGCAAACATGGGTACCACGACAACACCACTGATCGAATGTCCCTTGGAGCTCCCAGGTTGATGCACGCAAACATGGGTACCACGACAACACCACTGACCGAATGTCTCTTGGAGCTCCAGGTTAATGCACGCAAACATGGGTACCACGACAACACCACTGACCGAATGTCTCTTGGAGCTCCCAGGTTAATTCACGCAAACATGGGTACCACGACAACACCACTGACCGAATGTCCCTTGGAGCTCCCAGGTTAATGCACGCAAACATGGGTACCACGACAACCCCACTGACCGAATGTCTCTTGGAGCTTCCAGGTTAATGCACGCAAACATGGGTACCCCGACAACACCACTGACCGAATGTCCCTTGGAGCTTGTCATAATCTCCCATTGCTATGCCGCGACATCGTTACGCCCGCCAGGCGAACACCAGTTACATATTCACAGGTTTCGCTGACGAGAGAGAGTGACCGTCAAGGGTCAAGCCAGTACAAGCGGGACGCATGCAATTCTCGCTGCGCTCGAATCCAGAGGGCAAGCACTGTGAGCGGAAAACGCCAGACACGGCTAGGGGATCGGACGAGACTGACGTGTATGAAAGCGGCTCCTGTGTTTCTGTGCCTGAATGTCGATTGCTCGTATCTCTTGTGAGAAGATGAAAGACTGCATAGTTGTGGGTTTGAGTTTGTGAGTGCATTGATGTATTGTGTATAGGTTGTGATATTCACCTTGTGATGGCCACATGCCGAATTAGATTGTGTTGCATGTGAAGTGTAAATAAAACCATCAAAACTTAGTGTTACCGTGTGTCCCGTCAAATCATTCTGTACTTGTGTATGTCTCGCATATGTTAGGTCCAGCGAGCCAGATTCATTAGATTGTAAGACCCTGACATGTGTGAACGTGGGGGCTCGTCCTCATTGAACATACTAACGTAAATTACATAGATTTGAATGTGTTAACGTGGAAAAACATCAGTGATTGTGTAATCTAAGTGTAAGTGATGTACCATCATAGTTGTTGAACAGTAAAACATGGCTAACTTGTCGTCGTGAAAGTAGTTGTGTACAGGAAAAAGCGTGTGGAAGCAGAAAGTTCGGGAAACAAAGCAACTTGTGAAAATTGGTGAACGACGACATTACGACAAACAATAACACTCAACGCCATACAAACCTAACCAAAACTTAACTGACAAGCATACACATCACACAGACATAGATTCTAATTTATTTCCTTCCAAAAGTAACCAGGTTTTCTGTGCCATCTGAAACTGTTACCCGTAGAGGTCATTTGTCCTGGCAGTAGCGACCTTACAAGCTCCTGGCCCGGGTTTTCACCATTCTTCAGGGTATCCAGAGTACTTGAGTATTATCTTTTTATATACTTTTGGATGCAAATTTGGGCACACGCTGTAAGTTTAAAAATATTGTAAAAATTGTTCACATTACTAACACTTTATAACAAAATTGCATGTGTGAGAATTCATTTTCATTGAAACATTCCATCATGTCTTCTATAAACGACTTCATTGAGATGGTTTAAAACTAAAGTTAACTGGCGATGAGTTGTCAAAATGGAGTGAGACAAAATATTCAGAACACCTCCTAGCACAGGAAAAGGCTAGAGAACACGAAGACAGAGCGGCTGAAAGAGCTGCTAAACAAGCAGAAATAGATGCAGAAACGAAGAAGGCAGAAATAGATGCAGAAACGAAGAAGGCAGAAATAGATGCAGAAACGAAGAAGGCAGAAATAGATGCAGAAACGAAGAAGGCAGAAATGGCAGTGAAACAGTCAGAAATAAATGCTGAATTGAAAAAAGCAGAAATCTCAGCTCAAAGCAAACGAGAAGAGCTTGAACTCCAACTGAAAATCAAACAGCTTGAAGCTGAAACAGCTGTTGAAAAAGAATCTCGTAAATCTGAGAGACTGGAAAAAGAAAACTAGTACAAAAAGTACCAAGGTATTGTCAGAAATTATACCTCGGGGGACTGCATAGCAGCCTTCACACAGAACTTTGAAACATTAATGGACCACTACCAGATCCAAGTATATGAGTGGAACATCATTTATATGAGAAGTTTGTCAGGGGAACCTCTAAAAGTTATAGAGACTATCCCTAAAGATCTCAGAAAAGATTACCATTACATAAAGTCAAAAATTATGTCACATTTCCTGTTAGATGAAGCAGGCTACAGAGAACAGTTCAGTAAATTAACTCCAAAACCTACTCAAACGTTCTCTGACTACATCTCTGTAGTACAGGATATATTCAGTAAATGGCTTTCAGCAGCCAAAGTTAATAATGACTTTAACAAATTGAAAGATCTCATCCTCAGGGATAAAATCATCACATCCCTTCCACCATTATTTTCAAAATTTCTACAAGAGAGTGAGTGTATGAATGTAGAGCAGATCGAGAAACGTGGGTCGGCGTATTTTACAGCCAATAAACATTGTTTTGCTAGTGGAGCAACTGATATAAATTTCGTAGCAGCTGCTAGCTATGAGAAATCAAAATCAGATACATACAATAGGCAAAAGACATTTAAGCCTACTACTGAGAAATGTAGGTTTTGCCAATTTCCTCACCACCGGAATGAGATGTACGACAAGAACCCTGCATATCTAACATACTTGCAAAACTATGTAAATAACCAAGATAAAGAGCGAAGAAGCTTCAAACGGCTTCAAACCCTGACAGAGCTCCCAGGTTAATGCACGCAAACATAGGTACCACGACAACACCACTGACCGAATGTCCCTTGGAGCTCCCAGGTTAATGCACGCAAACATGGGTACCACGACAACACCACTGACCGAATGTCCCTTGGAGCTCCCAGGTTAATGCACGCAAACATAGGTACCACGACAACACCACTGATCGAATGTCCCTTGGCATGGGTACCACGACATGCTCTAGGACACCACTGATCGAATGCCCATTGGAGCTTCCAGGTTAATGCATGCAAACATGGGTACCACGACATGCTCTAGGACATCACTGATCGAATGCCCCTTGGAGCTTCTAGGTTAATGCATGCAAACATGGGTACCACGACAACACCACTGATCGAATGTCCCTTGGCATGGGTACCACGGCAACATCACTGATCGAATGCCCCTTGGAGCTCCCAGGTTAATGCATGCAAACATGGGTACCACGGCAACATCACTGATCGAATGCCCTTGGAGCACCCAGGTTAATGCATGCAAACATGGGTACCACGGCAACATCACTGATCGAATGCCCCTTGGAGCTCCCAGGTTAATGCATGCAAACATGGGTACCACGACAACACCACTGATCGAATGCCCCTTGGAGCTCCCAGGTTAATGCATGCAATCATGGGTACCACGACAACACCACTGATCGAATGTCCCTTGGAGCTCCCAGGTTAATGCATCCAAACATGGGTACCACGACATGCTCTAGGACACCACTGAATGAATATCGACTGGTATATACAAATATACTACAATATACGCGATATGTCTTTATGCGTGAAAACCTGTCCCTTACTTTACGTGTTGTATTTGTATTATATTTCTGGTCATGATTACTTATTTCCGTAGACACCCACATTCACACTCATAAAGGTAACACCTGTGATTCTGTGTCGTCTATTTGTAGTCTTTATTTAGTACATCCGTGTTTTTCTCTTCATTATGAATGCATAGGCGCCATTTTTATATGTTTAGTAATGTAAATTTCTTCCCTATGTGTTTAATATTTACATTACATTCACTTCACGTGGCGCTGCAACTTCGTTATTGTACTTGTTGTGTTCTTGTTGATGTTTTATAATCACTTGGTCTCATGGTGTTCATGATGGAGAAGGATCACATCACCACATGGATGGGACATAGATCACATAACCACATGAATGGGACAGAGATAACATCAACAGATGGACGGGACAGAGATCACATCAGCAGATGGACGGGACAGAGATCACATCACCACATGGATGGGACATAGATCACATAACCACATGGATGGAACAGAGACAACATCAACAGATGGACGGGACAGAGATCACATCAACAGATGGACGGGACAGAGTTCACATCAAGAGATGGACCCCATGTAAGAGCTCACATCATCAGATAGAACCTCCTGCCTTCCCTCCTCCCACGTAAGAGATCACATCAACAGATGGATGGTACAGAGATCACACCAACAGATGGACCCACCGTAAAAGATCACATCATCAGATAGAACCTCCCCCTCCCTCCCCCCACGTACGAGATCACATCAACAGATGGACGGTACAGAGATCACACCAACAGATGGACCCACCGTAAGAGATCACATCAACAGATGGACGGTACAGAGATCACACCAACAGATGGACCCACCGTAAGAGATCACACCAACAGATGGACCCCACGTAAGAGCTCACATCATCAGATAGAACCTCCCCCCTCCCTCCCCCACGTAAGAGATCACATCAACAGATGGACGGGTCAGAGATAACATCAACAGATAGACGGGACAGAGATCACATCAACAGATGGACGGGACAGACATCACATCAACAGATAGACGAGACAGAGATTACATCAACAAATAGACGGGACAGAGATCACATCAACAGATGGAGGGGACAGAGATCACATCAACAGATGGACGGGACAGGGATCACATCAGCAGATAGATCCCCCGTAAGTGATCACATCAACAGATTAACGGGGCAGAGATCCAACAGATGGATCCCCCGTAAGAGATCACATCAACAGATGGACATCAACAGATGGACGGGACAGATGTCATATCAACAAATAGACGGGACAGAGATCACACCAACAGGATGGACGGGACAGAGATCACATCAACAGATGGACCCTCCGTAAGAGATCAAGTCTACAGATGGACAGGGTAGAGATCACATTAACAGATGGACGGGACATAGATCACATCAACAGATGGACGGGACATAGATCACATCAACAGATGGACCCACACCCCCACCCCCGTAAAAGATCACATCAACAGATGGACGGGAATGGAGATGACATCCACAAATAGACGGGACAGAGATCACAACAAATAGACGGGACAGAGATCACATCAACAGATAGATGGGACAGAGTTCACATCAACAGATGGACAGGATAGAGATCACATCATAGAGAAGGACCCCACGTAAGAGATCACACCAACAGATGAACGGGACATAGATCACATCAACAGATGGATGGTGTAGAGATCACATCAACAGATGGATCCACCGTAAGAGATCAAATCAACAAAAAGCCGTGACAGAGATTACATCAACAGATGGACGGAACAGAGATCACATCAACAGATGGACCCACCTTAAGAGATCACATCAGCAAATAGACGGGAGATAGATCACATCAACAAATAGACGGGACAGAGATCACATCAACAGATAGACGGGTCAGAGATCACATCGACATATAGATGGATACCCCGTAAGAGATCAAATCATAAGATGGATACCCCGTAAGAGATCACATCAACAGATGGACGTGACAGAGATCACAATAACATATGGATCCCCCGTAAGAGATCACATCATCATATGGATCCCTCGTAAGAGATCACATCAACATATGGATCCCTCCATCAACAGATGGACGGTACAGAGATCACATCAACATATGGACGGTACAGAGATCACATCAACAGATGTACGGGACAGAGATCCCATCTACAAATAGACGGGGCAGAGCTAACATCAACAGATGGACGGGACAGAGATTACATCAACAGATGGATCCCCCTTAAGAGATCACATCAACAGATAGACGGGACAGAGATCACATCAACAGATGGACAGGGTAGAGATCACATCAACAAAAAGATGGGACAGAGATCACATCAACAGATGGACGGTACAGAGATCACATCAACAGATGGACGCCCCGTAAGAGATCACATCAACAGATGGACGGGACAGAGATCACATCAACAGATGGACGGTACAGAGATCACATCAACAGATGGACGGGACAGAGATCACATCAACAGATGGACGGGACAGAGATCACATCAACAGATGGATCCCCCTTAGGAGATCACATCAACAGATGGACGGGACAGAGATCAAATCAACAGATGGACAGAGTAGAGATCACATTAACAAATAGACGGGACAGACAACACATCAACAGATGGACGGGACAAAGATCACATCAACAGATGGATTACCTACCCTTCCCCACCCCCCCCCCCCCCCCCCCCCGTAAGAGATCACATGAACAGATGGGTATTCAGGATGTGCCGGGATTGCGGGATCACGGAAAGCATGCTACTCCTTGACCACAGAGATCCTGTCGTAACGGCCATTTTAATGTGGCTACTTACAACAGTAGGATTGTCGTAACGGCCATTTTAATGTGGCTACATGCTACAGTAGCATTGTCAAAACGGCCATTTTAATGTGGCCACTTGCTACAGCACGAATGTCGTAACGGCTATTTTAACATGGCTACTTGCTACAGTAGGATTGTCGTAACGTTCGTTTTAATGTGGCTATATGCTACAGTAGGATTGTCGTAACAGCCATTTTAATGTGGTCACTTGCTACAATAGGATTGTCGTAACGGCCATTTTAATGTGGCTACTTGCTACAGTAGGATTGTCGTAACAGCCATTTTAATGTGGTCACTTACTACAGTACGATTGTCGTAACGGCCATTTTAATGTGGCTACTTGCTACAGTAGGATTGTCGTAACAGCCATTAAAATGTAACAACTTGCCATTTCAGGATTGTCATAACGGCCATTTTATTGTGGTCACTTGCTACATAGGGTTCTTCGTAACGGCCATTTTATTGTGGCCACTTGCTACATATGGTTCTTCGTAACGACCATTTTATTGTGGTCACTTGCTACATATGGTTCTTCGTAACGGCCATTTTATTGTGGCCACTTGCTACATAGGATTCTTCGTAACGGCCATTTTATTGTGGTCACTTGCTACATATGGTTCTTCGTAACGGCCATTTTATTGTGGCCACTTGCTTCATAGGGTTCTTCGTAACGGCCATTTTATTGTGGTCACTTGCTACATATGGTTCTTCGTAACGGCCATTTTATTGTGGCCCTTGCTACATATGGTTCTTCGTAACGGCCATTTTATTGTGGCCACTTGCTACATATGGTTCTTCGTAACGGCCATTTTATTGTGGCCCTTGCTACATATGGTTCTTCGTAACGGCCATTTTATTGTGGCCACTTGCTACATATGGTTCTTCGTAACGCCATTTTATTGTGGCCACTTGCTACATATGGTTCTTTGTAACGGCCATTTTATTGTGGCCACTTGCTACATATGGTTCTTCGTAACGGCCATTTTATTGTGGCCACTTGCTACATATGGTTCTTCGTAACGACCATTTTATTGTGGCCACTTGCTACATATGGTTCTTCGTAACGACCATTTTATTGTGGCCACTTGCTACATAGGGTTCTTCGTAACGACCATTTTATTGTGGCCACTTGCTACATATGGTTCTTCGTAACGGCCATTTTATTTTTTCCACTTGCTAATATGGTTCTTCGTTCTTCGTAACGACCATTTTATTGTGGCCACTTGCTACATAGGGTTCTTCATAAAGCCATTTTATTGTGGCCACTTGCTACATAGGGTTCTTGGTAACGGCCATTTTAATGTGGCCACTTGATACATAGGGTTCTTGGTAAAAGCCATTTTAATGTGGCCACTTGATACATAGGGTTCTTGGTAAAAGCCATTTTATTGTGGCCACTTCATACATAGGGTTCTTGGTAAAAGCCATTTTAATGTGGCCACTCGATACATAGGGTTCTTGGTAAAAACCATTTTAATGTGGCCACTCGATACATAGGGTTCTTGGTAAAAGCCATTTTAATGTGGCCACTCGATACATAGGGTTCTTGGTAAAAGCCATTTTTGCCACTGATACATAGGTCTTGGTAAAAGCCATTATATACACTTGATACATTGGGTCCTTGGTAAAAGCCATTTTATTGTGGCTACTTTGATACATAGGGTTCTTGGTAAAAGCCATTTTATGTGGCCACTCATACATAGGGTTTCTTGGTAAAGCCATTTTAATATGGCCACTTCATACATAGGGTTCTTGGTTAAAACCATTTTAATATGGCCACTTGAATACATAGGGTTCTTGGTAAAAGCCATTTTAATATGGCCACTTGATACATAGCGTTCTTGGTAAAAGCCATATTATTGTGA
The DNA here is from genome assembly GCA_014155875.1 of Cepaea nemoralis. Taxonomy (NCBI): domain Eukaryota; kingdom Metazoa; phylum Mollusca; class Gastropoda; order Stylommatophora; family Helicidae; genus Cepaea; species Cepaea nemoralis. Next base: position 434,719 of record JACEFZ010028070.1, read on the forward strand.
CCACTTCATACATAGCGTTCTTGGTAAAAGCCATTTTAATGTGGCCACTTGATACATAGGGTTCTTGGTAAAAGCCATTTTAATGTGGCCACTTGATACATAGGGTTCTTGGTAAAAGCCATTTTAATGTGGCCACTTGATACATAGGGTTCGTGGTAAAAGCCATTTTAATGTGGCCACTTGATACATAGGGTTCTTGGTAAAAGCCATTTTAATGTGGCCACTTGATACATAGGGTTCTCTGGTAAAAGCCATTTTAATGTGGCCACTTGATACATAGGGTTCTTGGTAAAAGCCATTTTATTGTGGCCACTTGATACATAGGGTTCGTGGTAAAAGCCATTTTAATGTGGCCACTTGATACATAGGGTACTTGGTAAAAGCCATTTTAATGTGGCCACTTGATACATAGGGTTCGTGGTAAAAGCCACTGTAATGTGGCCACTTGATACATAGGGTTCGTGGTAAAAGCCACTTTAATGTGGCCACTTGATACATAGGGTTCGTGGTAAAAGCCACTTTAATGTGGCCACTTGATACATAGGGTTCGTGGTAAAAGCCACTTTAATGTGGCCACTTGATACATAGGGTTCGTGGTAAAAGCCACTTTAATGTGGCCACTTGATACATAGGGTTCGTGGTAAAAGCCACTTTAATGTGGCCACTTGATACAGAACCGGTTCTGCGGCGAAGGTGTTACAGATGCAATTCGTTGAGTTGAGTCAAGAACTGACATTACTGCACTCAGGACATTCCCAAGCGTGCTCCGTCCCCTCGTTCAACAGCCAGCGAAGAGTCATACTACTAATCGTTCACTCCGCTCTCTGATTAAAAAAGTTCTCTTGGTCTTCCCTCTCAGTTTTGAGATTCTTCCAGAACCCCTGCCAATCATCCGCAATCTCATTCTTTCCACATATGAGTTCTCAATCTGTTCCTCCGCCTTCTCCACCTGGTCCCACAAGCGCACGACCCCCCCCCCCCCCCCCTTTCCCATAGGCAAGATACCACCAAAAGGTGCATTCCCTGCCAACCTATCAGCCTGTTCATTCCTCCGCATCCCCGCATGGCCAGGGCAAAATATCCATACAATTCTCACAATCTGTGACCTCTGAAGCGACGAGAGCCATTCCACACGAAACATTCCTTTCTCCATCTTATTAAGCATATTCTTTGAATCCGTAATGAACACAACGTGTGTTGCAGTGGTCTCCTCTAGCCACCAGAATGCCACTGTTACTACCCCCACCTCCATTCTCATGCTGGAGGTCGTAGTCTCATATGCGAGACTCTCCTTTTTCAAGACTCGTCCATTAGCCTTTGCAATAAAGCCCCAGCCACTACGTCTGTTTCTCACCACTGACCCATCGGTGTTGATGACTATGTCACCTTGATGTGTGTTACTCTGGATCAGCTGTTGCACTTCAAACTCTGTGCGGCCCGCTGCCCATTCTCTGCACTCACGACCCAGTGTTATTATTACATTGTGCCAGTCTGTCATGTCTTCCGGAACTTCAACCCACCCTCTTTCACGATTGATGGTCTCTAGATCACACACCTGACGTATAGAAAGTTCTGCCTGTGCCATCCAGGACCTGTCTCGTCTTAGTCTATAACCCTTGACCATATCCATTGCTGCATGCAGCGGATGATCCCTGTCTGCGGCCACTCTCAGGTACCATTTGGCCTGAAGGACCCTATGCCTATCCGTCATTGTTGGTAGCGCCAGGATTTTCCTCATGCATATAATTGGTGTGTCCTTTGTGCACCCCAGGATTAACCGCATGGCAGCATTCTGTATGCGCTCCAACCTTTCAAGCTGGCTCTTTGATATTGCATTTCGTAATTCCGCGTACCGCCTTCGAAACACACATGCGCATTGTTTGGAAACAGACCAAATTGCGTTGGTTTCCATACAATGGTATAAGTGCCAGTCGTTCAGAAATCAATGGCAAACTACTGAACATAAATTTGCCAAAAGTCTCAAACAGCTAAACAACTCATGGGTTTGATACCCCTTGTTACAGTATCATTTTCTAACGGTAAGTTTAATGTGGTCACTCAATACACAAGGTAACGGTCACTTTAATATGGCCATTTTACACCTGCTTGGTATTTGGTGTTTCGTAATGGTCATTTTATTCATGTGACTGTTCACAGCCGTCATTTTATACATGTGGATTTTCAGTGCGGTCAGCTTTTATATATGGCTGTTCAATGCGGTCAGTTTATACATGTGACTGGTCAGACCCTTATATACAGCAGATACGCAGGCCTTATAGTCTAGATCCTGTCTAGAACTGAGATGTCATGTCCACGCTTACACCTCACGCATGTCACCGTGCACGTTGCTCATGAAAAAATCGCACACGCACTTTAAGCATTTTCCGGCATGACCTGGCCAAAAATAATGGCCGGGCGATAAGCACTCCACTACCCCCACATGGCGACCTCTCTTAAGGAGAGCTCAAGTGCCAGGTTCGTGGAAATGAGGTTATGACATGACATTCTGCAAATGGAGCAACCAAAGACACGTAGCTGATGGACAAGGGTGCTGGGTTACACGTAATAATATATCAATGTATTCAACTGGGCTTGCCATTTTATATTTTAGTTAGCCGTTAAGAATCCACAGCACAGCAACTCGGACATTCCCATACGTGTTACATCCTCATCTGCAACGGCCAGCGAAGGGTCCCATTACTAATGGACCCAGTATCAGTCTGTTTATGTGTCCTTCAGGCCCTTCCTTGGATATTTGAGTGTCGGCAAGATCCTCTGGTGACTCCCTGCAGTACAATTCTCTAGGGTTGCTTCGCTCAATACACGAACTCCGTAGCATCGGCGCAGATAAACCAATGCAGAGCTGGTGTCGTTAGCCGCTACACGCAGCGGGAGTTGCTGAGGAGGGGATCCGAGCACTTATGGACTGAATGGTTCGATATGCAATGGATGAGCTAATGCCTGTATCAATCATGTCCCGCTTTCACACATCTTTGTATCGTAGTAGAGGCCGACCCTGAGATCTCTTACCCATCTGTAAGTCACCAAAAAATATATCCTTTGGTATTCTACCATCATCCATCCTCCTAAGATGTCCTATCCATCTAAGTCTACGAAGACTGAGCATGGAATAAACTGTCACACAACCTGATCTTTCCAATACTTCAGTATTTGTGATTTTGTCTTGCCACTTAATACCAAGAATTCTTCGCAGACACCGCATATGAAAGCTGTTTAAATTGTTCTCTTGGTGTGAGTAAGTTGTCCAGGTTTCACTGCCATAGAGAAGAGTACTAAGGACACAGGCTTGATAGACAAGGACTTTTGTTTTGGCAGTAAGCTTCCTGTTCTCCCAGACTCTTTTTCTTAACCTGTTCATTGTTGTTGCTGCCTTACCAATCCGGATGTTGATTTCCTGATCTAGGGATAATTTGCTATTTACCACTGATCCTAGATATGTAAAATGGTCTACTATCTCTAGTTCGGCGTCGTCAATAAAGATTGATGGTACCCCATGTGCACCTTGTGACATAATCTGTGTCTTCTTTTTGCTAATTGTTAAACCAAATTCAGAACAAGCATTGGAGAATGCAGATAGTAGACATTGCAATTCTTCCTCAGAGTGGGTCGTAACTGCAGCATCATCTGCAAAAAGCAACTCTCTGATCAGTAGCCTCCTAATTTTGGTCTTAGCCTTCAATCTCTGAGCATTGTAGAGGCCGCCATCTGAGCGTGAGTGAATGTATATACCACCATCCTGATCACGAAATGCATATTTCAGTAGAAGTGAAAAGTATATTCCAAAGAGGGTGGGAGCTAGTACACAACCTTGCTTAACTCCACTCTTGATTTCAAATTCTTCAGAAGTTGCACCATCAAACTTGATTATACCCTTCATGCCTGTGTGGAACGATTCCACAATGGACAGAAGAGTTGGTGGGCAGCCAATCTTCTTTAGTGCCTTGAACAGACCCTCACGACTGACCAAATCAAATGCCTTTGTGAGGTCGATGAAGGCAATAAACAGTGGTTGATTCTGTTCACGGCATTTTTTCTTGCATTTGTCGCAATGAGAATATCATATCAGTGGTAGACCGGTTCTGTCGAAAGCCACACTGTGATTCGGGGTAGACTTGATCCTCCTAGGACTCTGAAGTCTGCGCAGAACAATTCTGGCAAATACTTTTTCCAACAATACACAGAAGTGAGCTACCCCTATAGTTGTTGGCAGTCGCTCCGAATCGCCCTTGTTCTTGTTACAGTGTTATGATGCTTGAATCTTTGAAATCCTGTGGGACTTGTCCTTTCACGCCAGCATAGCTCTATTAGCTGGTCGGGATCTGTATAAGCGAGGTGTGCTTGCCCACTCCTGATAACCTCTCATTGGAATTTCCCATCCTTACCTGGAGCCTTGCAGATGCAAGTTCATTTATAGCACACTTAACTTCTGTTATGGTGGGAAGTGTGTACCAAGGTGGTCAAGAGTTGGTAGAGCCTCTGTGGCGTTAAGGGCATCATCCGCTAGTTTGGTCTCACTTGAGTAAAGCTCCAAATAGTGCTCTACCCATCTGTCCATCTGCTGTTTCTTATCAGTGATGACTTCTCCAGTCAAGGTTTTCAGCGGTGCACTTCTTTTGATCACTGGACCACAGGCTTTCTTTATTCCTTCATACATGCTTCTTATGTCTCCCTTATCACTTGCGATTTGAATGGACTCACATAACTTGATCCAATAATCATTTGCACACTGCCTGGCAGCCTTTTGTACATCCTTCCTAGCTTGCCTTAGCTCACTCAGAGTGTTACGCGTTGGTCTTTCCTTGTTTCTTAAGAGAGCTTTCTTCTTCTTATCAATCAAGGGCTGCAGAGTCTCGCTGTTGGCCGCAAACCAGTCCTGCCTCTTATGATCCACAGTGCCGTAAACCCCTAGGGCAGTTTTATATGATCTGTCGACTAATTAACTAACTAACTAACTAGTACAATTCTCTCCACGCAGTTATGACTTAACAGTTCTTCTGCATTAAAGGCAATGAATGAATCACCCCCCCAAAAAAAAACGAGAGTAGATTGTGAGCTTTACTAAAACACGACTACAAGAGACAAATTGGACGTTGCGGCCAAAGCCTTCGCCAGCACAGGACAAACAAATACAAACCAACACAAACCTACATGAAACACAGTATGACAATATTAAACTATTAAACTAATTAAATATGCTCATCTGATTCTGTGTCCTTGCTTGGAAAGCTTTCCAAGCAAGGACACAGAATCAGATAAGTACATTTAATTAGTAGGTTTGTGTTGGTTTGTATTTGTTTGTCCTGTGCTGACGAAGGCTTTGGCCGCAACGTCCAATTTGTCTCTTGTAGTCGTGTTTTAGTAAAGCTCACAATCTACTCTCGTTTTTTTTGGGTGATTCATTCGTTGCCTTTTTAAGCTTTACTGCAGTTCCCCTCATTCTTGTTCTGCATTAAAGATACGATTCCAAAGGGCCGCAGCCACGCCAGCTTTATCGTGCACGAAATCCTCCCATCGATGCAGACCCAGCCAATCTGTCCTCTACTCGTTTCCCACCACGCCAGCATGTCCTGGGGGGATAACATCCAACAGATGCTCTCTATTTGTGATTGTGGAATGGAATCCTACACTCTGTCCGAAGCGTGCCTGTCTTCAACTTCCTCATCATACTTTGTGAGTCCGTCACAATCCAATATTGGATTTGTAGGCTGTGAAGAGGTCTACGACAGCACTGACAGGGAAGGTCTTTGGTAAGTGATGAGACACCAGGCGATGCCACGGAACAGCATGAATTTAATACAGGTCACATGTGAAGTCCAGTCCATCACTTCATCATTCTGTTGTTGTGGGCTGTAGTGGGACCCTGCTCCCGTTTGCTGGCTCTGTTGTCTTGGGGTCACACCCCTCTGTACTGGGATATTTATGTGACTACATATCGTGGACTCGACACAGGTTTCTCGACTGGGCACCAAACATTGTCTGGGAGGTCAGGAGGTCACCTGAAACTAACCACACGAGCATTAAACATGAACTAGCACCATATGTGACATAAGCCCGGATGTCATACCTTGCCTGTGTTACAATACTGGACAATACTGGATAATGTTCGACAATGTTGGACAATGCTGGACAACACTGGACAATATTGGACACTACTGGACAATACTAGACAATGCCGGACATTGTTGAAACATACCGAACAATGCTGAACTATGCTGGACAATACTGGACAATTTCAGACAATGCTGGACAATACTTGACAATGTTGAACAATTCTGGACAATACTGGACAATGCTCGACAATGTTGGACAATGTTGGACACTGCTGGACAATATTGCACAATGCTCGACAATACTGGACAATACTGGACAATGTTCGACAATGTTGGACAATGCTGGACAATACTGGACAATATTGGACACTACTGGACAATACTGGACAATGCCGGACATTGTTGAAACATACCGAACAATGCTGAACTATGCTGAACTATGCTGGGCAATACTGGACAATTTCAGACAATGCTGGACAATACTTGACAATGTTGAACAATTCTGGACAATACTGGACAATGCTCGACAATGTTGGACACTGCTGGACAATATTGCACAATGCTCGACAATACTGGACAATGTTCGACAATGTTGGACACTGCTGGACACTGCTGGACAATACTGGACAATATTGGACACTACTGGACAATACTGGACAATGTTGGACAATACTGAACAGTGTTGGACAATACTGGACAATGTTGGACAATACTGGACAATGTTGGACAATACTGGACAGTGGAGTACATCATACTACATGTATTTACAATATATCCTGGAGCAGTTTCTTGCTACGGATCTGTGCTATGTTAGGGCCATCAAATTGTGTGTGTGTGTGTAGACCTGGACACACGGAGGGGCATCGAGTTGTGTGTGTAGACCTGGACACACGGAGGGGCATCGAGTTGTGTGTGTAGACCTGGACACACGGAGGGGCATCTAGTTGTGTGTGTAGGCCTGGACACACGGAGGGGCATCGAGTTGTGTGTGTAGACCTGGACACACGGTGGGGCATCTAGTTGTGTGTGTAGGCCTGGACGTAGGGAGGGGCATCTAGTTGTGTGTGTAGGCCTGGACACACAGAGGGGCATCTAGTTGTGTGTGTGTAGGCCTGGACGTAGGGAGGGGCATCTAGTTGTGTGTGTAGACCTGGACACACGGAGGGGCATCTAGTTGTGTGTGTAGACCTGGACACACGGAGGGGCATCTAGTTGTGTGTGTAGACCTGGACACACGGTGGGGCATCTAGTTGTGTGTGTAGGCCTGGACGTAGGGAGGGGCATCTAGTTGTGTGTGTAGGCCTGGACACACAGAGGGGCATCTAGTTGTGTGTGTGTAGGCCTGGACGTAGGGAGGGCATCTAGTTGTGTGTGTAGACCTGGACACACGGAGGGGCATCTAGTTGTGTGTGTAGACCTGCACACACGGAGGGGCATCTAGTTGTGTGTGTAGGCCTGGACGTAGGGAAGGGCATCTAGTTGTGTGTGTAGACCTGGACACACGGTGAGGAATCTAGTTGTGTGTGTGTAGGCCTGGACGTAGGGAGGGGCATCGAGTTGTGTGTGTGTGTAGGCCTGGACACACGGAGGGGCATCTAGTTGTGTGTATGTAGGCCTGGACGTAGGGAGGCATCGAGTTTGTGTGTGTGTAGGCCTGGATACACGGAGGGGCATCTAGTTGTGTGTGTGTAGGCATGGACACACGGAGGGGCATCTAGTTGTGTGTGTGTAGGCCTGGACACACGGAGGGGCATCTAGTTGTGTGTGTAGCCTGGACACACGGAGGGGCATCTAGTTGTGTGTGTAGGCCTGGACACACGGAGGGGTATCTAGTTGTGTGTGTGTAGGCCTGGACACACGGAGGGGCATCTAGTTGTGTGTGTAGGCCTGGACACACGGAGGGGCATTTAGTTGTGTGTGTGTAGGCCTGGACGTAGGGAGGGGCATCTAGTTGTGTGTGTAGGCCTGGACACACGGAGGGGCATCTAGTTGTGTGTGTAGACCTGGACACACGGAGGGGCATCTAGTTGTGTGTGTAGGCCTGAACACACGGAGGGGCATCGAGTTGTGTGTGTAAGCCTGGACGTAGGGAGGGGCATCGAGTTGTGTGTAGGTCTGGACACACGGAGGGGCATCTAGTTGTGTGTGTAGGCCTGGAAACACGGAGGGGCATCGAGTTGTGTGTGTGTAGGCCTGGACACACGGAGGGGCATCGAGTTGTGTGTGTAGGCCTGGACACACGGAGGGACATCTAGTTGTGTGTGTAGGCCTGGACACACGGAGGGGCATCGAGTTGTGTGTGTAGGCCTGGACACACGGAGGGGCATCGAGTTATGTGTGTAGGCCTGGACACACAGAGGGGCATCGAGTTGTGTGTGTAGACCTGGACACACAGAGGGGCATCGAGTTGTGTGTGTAGGCCTAGACACACGGAGGGGCATCGAGTTGTGTGTGTAGGCCTGGACGTAGGGAGGGGCATCTAGTTGTGTGTGTAAACCTGGAAGCACGGAGGGGCATCGAGTTGTGTGTGTAGACCTGGACACACGGAGGGGCATCGAGTTGTGTGTGTAGGCCTGGACGTAGAGAGGGGCATCTAGTTGTGTGTGTAGGCCTGGACGTAGGGAGGGGCATCGAGTTGTGTGTGTAGGCCTGGATGCAGGGAGGGGGGCATCAAGTTGTGTGTGTAGGCCTGGACGTAGGGAGGGGCATCAAGTTGTGTGTGTAGGCCTGGACGTAGGGAGGGGCATCTAGTTGTGTGTGTAGGCCTGGACGTAGGGAGGGGCATCGAGTTGTGTGTGTAGGGCTGGACGTAGGGAGGGGCATCGAGTTGTGTGTTTAGGGCTGGACGTAGGGAGGGGCATCTAGTTGTGTGTGTAGGCCTGGACGTAGGGAGAGGCATCAAGTTGTGTGTGTAGGCCTGGACGTAGGGAAGGGCATCTAGTTGTGTGTGTAGACCTGGACACACGGTGAGGCATCTAGTTGTGTGTGTGTAGGCCTGGACGTAGGGAGGGGCATCGAGTTGTGTGTGTGTGTAGGCTTGGACACACGGAGGGGCATCTAGTTGTGTGTATGTAGGCCTGGACGTAGGGAGGGGCATCGAGTTGTGTGTGTGTGTAGGCCTGGATACACGGAGGGGCATCTAGTTGTGTGTGTGTAGGCATGGACACACGGAGGGGCATCTAGTTGTGTGTGTGTAGGCCTGGACACACGGAGGGGCATCTAGTTGTGTGTGTAGGCCTGGACACACGGAGGGGCATCTAGTTGTGTGTGTAGGCCTGGACACACGGAGGGGCATCTAGTTGTGTGTGTGTAGGCCTGAACACACGGAGGGGCATCTAGTTGTGTGTGTAGGCCTGGACACACGGAGGGGCATTTAGTTGTGTGTGTGTAGGCCTGGACGTAGGGAGGGGCATCTAGTTGTGTGTGTAGGCCTGGACACACGGAGGGGCATCTAGTTGTGTGTGTAGACCTGGACACACGGAGGGGCATCTAGTTGTGTGTGTAGGCCTGAACACACGGAGGGGCATCGAGTTGTGTGTGTAAGCCTGGACGTAGGGAGGGGCATCGAGTTGTGTGTAGGCCTGGACACACGGAGGGGCATCTAGTTGTGTGTGTAGGCCTGGACACACGGAGGGGCATCGAGTTGTGTTTGTAGGCCTGGACACACGGAGGGGCATCGAGTTGTGTGTGTAGGCCTGGACACACGGAGGGACATCTAGTTGTGTGTGTAGGCCTGGACACACGGAGGGGCATCGAGTTGTGTGTGTAGGCCTAGACACACGGAGGGGCATCGAGTTGTGTGTGTAGGCCTGGACGTAGGGAGGGGCATCTAGTTGTGTGTGTAAACCTAGAAGCACGGAGGGGCATCGAGTTGTGTGTGTAGACCTGGACACACGGAGGGGCATCGAGTTGTGTGTGTAGGCCTGGACATAGGGAGGGGCATCTAGTTGTGTGTGTAGGCCTGGACGTAGGGAGGGGCATCGAGTTGTGTGTGTAGGCCTGGATGCAGGGAGGGGGGCATCAAGTTGTGTGTGTAGGCCTGGACGTAGGGAGGGGCATCAAGTTGTGTGTGTAGGCCTGGACGTAGGGAGGGGCATCTAGTTGTGTGTGTAGGCCTGGACGTAGGGAGGGGCATCGAGTTGTGTGTGTGTGTAGGCCTGGACGTAGGGAGGGGCATCTAGTTGTGTGTGTAGGCCTGGACGTAGGGAGGGGCATCGAGTTGTGTGTGTAGGCCTGGACGTTGGGAGGGGCATCGAGTTGTGTGTGTAGGGCTGGACGTAGGGAGGGGCATCGAGTTGTGTGTGTAGGGCTGGACGTAGGGAGGGGCATCGAGTTGTGTGTGTAGGGCTGGACGTAGGGAGGGGCATCTAGTTGTGTGTGTAGGCCTGGACGTAGGGAGGGGCATCGAGTTGTGTGTGTAGGGCTGGACGTAGGGAGGGGCATCGAGTTGTGTGTGTAGGGCTGGACGTAGGGAGGGGCATCGAGTTGTGTGTGTAGGGCTGGACGTAGGGAGGGGCATCTAGTTGTGTGTGTAGGCCTGGACGTAGGGAGGGGCATCAAGTTGTGTGTGTAGGCCTGGACGTAGGGAGGGGCATCGAGTTGTGTGTGTAGGGCTGGACGCACGGAGGGGCATCGAGTTGTGTGTGTAGGCCTGGACGTAGGGAGGGGCATCTAGTTGTGTGTGTAGGCCTGGACGTAGGGAGGGGCATCGAGTTGTGTGTGTAGGGCTGGACGTAGGGAGGGGCATCGATTTGTGTGTGTAGGGCTGGACGCACGGAGGGGCATCGAGTTGTGTGTTTAGGCCTGGACGCACGGAGGGTGGGGGGGGGGCATCAAATTGTGTGTGTAGGTCTGGACACACAGAGGAACAGGTGACCTGTCTTTCCCTCACTTTGCAGGCGAGGAGCATTGTCAAACCCTGGCGGAAGCGTGCTCGTGATTTCTTCAGCTCATGGCATTTTGCAGCTCAGCTTCCTATCAACTTCGCTAACGTATATAGTTTCCTAAGGGAAAGTAGGGTGAATAGGGAGGAAGGAAATGAAGTAGGAAGTATCTATGAGGAGGAAGGAGAAGGGGGACCGATGAAGGAGGAGGAAGAAGATTGTGAAGATGGGATATAGGGTAAAGAGTAGTGGATAGGAAGGCGGAGGAAATAATGCAGATGAGGGAGAATGAAAAATAGGAAGCCAAGAGAGGTCCGGAAAGAAACAAAGAAGAAGACATGGTGTACTGGTGTGTGACATGGGATGAACACAAACTCAACTACTAACAGAAATGTGTTCAAATAGCACTGCTTTGCTCCAGGCCGTTTGTTACACGAAGTCAAAGACAGACAGGAAGTGCTCCGTGCGTAACTCTGACCCAGAAGGAACCCCTGTTCCGCAACTACTTTCCACTCCCTGGCTTTGTTAAGTCAAGTGCATTATTCAGCTCTCTCAGTTTACTAGGTCAGGCATCGGGGATCACTGGTTTGACGTCATTCTCATTTTATGGCTTAAAAGTGTATCTAAGACGTCGATGGTGTTTCATAGATACTGTGAATAGTGACTTGTTCTATTTAATGTGGAGAATTTGTGAAACTACGGAATACTGCACAGATTTGTGTCATTTTTGTAAAGGAAATATCGCAACAAAACGTTAGTTTTCGTGAATTCATCCCTCGTCTTTTCACGTTTTACGCCTCGTTTCTAGACAGACTAGATGGAACAGATCGGCTGGACATACAGACAGATAGACAGACAGATAGACAGACAGAGCGAATAGCAAGTTAGATGCATGTTCTTTACAGGACGTCGCAACCAACCCCTGGAGTTTTTGACTGGTTGTGATTTACAATGTAATATTTATGTTCAATAATCTGCCATTGCTTTCGGAACAACCGACGCTCATACTATTGAAATCTACGCAATGCGGCCTACTTACAAATCGCATGCACCTGATTCGGAGCCCTTAGACTGGGTGTGTCGGGGACTTGTAACATGCGTTCACTGCCTCTAAGCCACAGGCAGAGCCGACAGACACAGAGAGGAGGCAGACATAAAAGGCAGATATAGACAAGTCAGGCTGACTAAACAGCCACAATAGACAGACACAGAGAGTGGCAGACATAAACGACAGATACAGACAAGTCAGGCTGACTAGACAGCCACAATAGACAGACAAAAAGACGAGACAGACATATACGACAGATACAGACAAGTCAGACTGACTAGACAGCCACAATAGACAGACACAGAGACTAGGCAGACATACACGGCAGATACAGACAAGTCAGGCTGACTAGACAGCCACAATAGACAGACTAAACTAGACAGACATACACGGCAGATACAGACAACTCAGGCTGACTAGACAGCCACAATAGACAGACTAAACTAGACAGACATACACGGCAGATACAGACAAGTCAGGCTGACTAGACAGCCACAATAGGCAGACTAAACTAGACAGACCGACTGACTAGACGGACCGACTAGTCAAACACACTAGATATACACTGATTGGATAGACAGTCTAAACATACAAACAGAGAAATAAACAGACACGTACATTGGTCTCACTCCTGACTAATGTTAAGTTCATCATCATCATCATGTGCCATGTCAGTAAGCGTAGGCGGTCATGATTTTGTCATCTCACTTGATCACCAGAGTCGTGGATCAGCTCTGTGTTCTTGCCATATGTTCAAGCCATCCAAATATTTACTTATCTGCCTTAGCCTTGTTCATTTCCCTTCAAAATTGTCAGTTTTCACTAAGTTGTCTAAGCTATTTCTTCCCAAAACGTCGCAAAAAATCTTGACTGTCTACGTTCAATTTCTCTAGTCAGTTTACAGTTCTTATTTGTTTCTTGTAGGATTTGCTGATTGGTTTTCCTGTCTGTCCGTGGTATTCTTTACATCTTACTTAGAAACCACACCTGCACTCTCATCAGATCTTTCTCATCTGTCCGTGGTATTCTTTACATCTTACTTAGAAACCACACCTGCACTGTCATCAGATCTTTCTCATCTGTCCGTGGTATTCTTTACATCTTACTTTGAAACCACACCTGCACTGTCATCAGATCTTTCTCATCTGTCCCTGGTATTCTTTACATCTTAAATAGAAACCACACCTGCACTGTCATCAGATCTTTCTCATCTGTCCATGGTATTCTTTACATCTTACTTAGAAACCACACCTGCACTGTCATCTGATCTTTCTCATCTGTACGTGGTATTCTTTACATCTTACTTAGAAACCACACCTGCACTGTCATCTGATCTTTCTCATCTGTCCGTGGTATTCTTTACATCTTACTTAGAAACCACACCTGCACTGTCATCTGATCTTTCTCATCTGTCCGTGGTATTCTTTACATCTTACTTAGAAACCACACCTGCACTGTCATCTGATCTTTCTCATCTGTCCGTGGTATTCTTTACATCTTACTTAGAAACCACACCTGCACTGTCATCTGATCTTTCTCATCTGTCCGTGGTATTCTTTACATCTTACTTAGAAACCACACCTGCACTGTCATCAGATCTTTCTCATCTGTCCGTGGTATTCTTTACATCTTACTTAGAAACCACACCTGCACTGTCATCAGATCTTTCTCATCGTGTTTGCTTATTGTCCATGTTTCATATCCATGTAACAAACCAACACTGTTTTCCTCGTTGCAATTGACGCCTGTTTAAGCTAACAATAACACACAACTTCACGACATCTACAATTGACACATGGTTAAGCTAACAATAACACATAACTTCACGACATCTACAATTGACACATGTTTAAGCTAACAATAACACATAACTTCACGACATCTACAATTGACACATGGTTAAGCTAACAATAACACATAACTTCACGACATCTACAATTGACACATGTTTAAGCTAACAATAACACATAACTTCACGACATCTACAATTGACACATGTTTAAGCTAACAATAACACATAACTTCACGACATCTACAATTGACACATGTTTTAGCTAACAATAACACATAACTTCACGACATCTACAATTGACACATGTTTAAGCTAACAATAACACATAACTTTATGACATCTACAATTGACACATGTTTTAGCTAACAATAACACATAACTTCACGACATCTACAATTGGCGTCTGTTTAAGCTAACAATAACACACAACTTCATGACATCTACAATTGACACATGTTTAAGCTAACAATAACACACAACTTCATGACATCTACAATTGACACATGTTTAAGCTAACAATAACACACAACTTCATGACATCTACAATTGACACATGTTTTAGCTAACAACAACACACAACTTCACGAAGTCTACAACTGACACATGTTTAAGCTAACAATAACGCACAACTTTATGACATATATAATTGGCACATGTTTAAGCTAACAACAACACACAACTTTATGACATCTACAATTGACACATGTTTAAGCTAACAACAACAACACACAACTTCACGAAGTCTACGATTGACACATGTTTAAGCTGATGACAACACACAACTTCACAACATCTACAACTGACACATGTTTAAGCTAACGTCTGACACACAACTTCATGACATCTACAACTGACACATGTTGTAGCTAACAACAACACACAACTACAAAAACTGCTGTACACAAAGCGCAGCCGGAACCACGCCAGGTTCACGAACATTCTTCACACCATCAAATGGCAACCCCCTCCATGTTTACAGCCATTTCTATGTGTATGGCCATTTCTATGTTTACAGCCACATCTTGTTCCCTTCTATAGCCCCACGGACAATAGAATTCAGACGTCATCGCTTACCGGAAATGTCTTGAGCATAAACGCAGGAAAATGAGTTGTGTTTCTGAGCATAAAGTACCTTTTGATGCAGTCACTTCCTGGGACGTCAGCGGTGGCGAGTCACACACAAAGAACCGAAACCATGGACTGTGGTAGAGCAGGCGATGTTTACAAGCTGAAGTGGTTTCACAATACCGGATAGGGCTCGTTTGGAGGGCACCGGCGACAGGGTCAGGCCCTGGGTTGGGACAAGGAAGGTGAAACCAGAAACAGTCTCACGTTTCTCCCAGGGGAAAGAGCATAACCCAAAGTACTTTTAGTGACATTCAATGCTTGTTGACATTTATGTCATTCACTTGACTGTGTTTTATGTTATGTGAACGTAACTTGCACAATAGATAATTGATTCACGAAAAATGAGTGATTGGAAGGATCGAATGTAAGACGGGCCTGCGTGCCCAATTTGTGACTTTTTGAAAATAAAGTTCGTTTGTTTGTTCGTTCTGATAGATTGACTGACTGGTCGATGGATTTACAGATTTATGGTGGATTGCCACATCAAGAGAGGCCGGCCCACATTCCTTGGGTATGTCAAGAGAAGGGGAAAGCTGGAGTGTCGTCACAGGGGGAAAGCTGCAGGTGGAAGTGAGGCAGGGGGAAACCAAGAGAGAAGATGCTGGACAGTGTGACATCACAGGTGGTGGAGGAGATAAAACACCTTAACAATGGAAATTTTGAATTGTGTGAAACAAGATAATGGAACCTTCGCCAATGGCAATTTGGGATTGTGTGACACAAGGTAGAATGGAACCTTCGCCAATGGCAATTTGGGATTGTGTGACACAAGGTAGAATGGAATCGGCTCACAGATTGTAAGCACAGGTGAAACAGTGCTGTACTACGGTCGAACAGAGGGAAACTGTCCACTGTTTCATTGACTGAGTATGGCCTTTGTATTATGAACATATTGATTGTTGGGTGTGCACACGTCCTGTATAATGAAACAGTGCTGCACTAGGGCCATACAAAGAAAAACTGTCCACGGTTTCACTGACCGAAGTATGGGGTTTATATCATAAATATATTGATTGCTGGGTAAGCACACATGTCCTATATGATGAAACAAAGATTATGCCCTGCCCTCAGTTTACAGGAAGTCGTGTTAGCTCACTCGCTAGACGCACCTTGCCCTCAGTTTACAGGAAGTCGTGTTAGCTCACTCGCTAGACGCACCTTGCCCTCAGTTTACAGGAAGTCGTGTTAGCTCACTCGCTAGACGCACCCTGCCCTCAGTTTACAGGAAGTCGTGTTCGCTCACTCGCTAGACGCACCTTGCTCTCAGTTTACGCGGAGTCACCACAGCTGACCCACTAGACCAGTGGTTCTCAACCTTTTTTGGCCCATGCACCCCTTCACGATATGTTCAGAATGTCACCCCCCCCCCCCCTTCATATTTCCTCCCTATAAATCTCCCCGCCTCTACACAATATACGTAAACATGGAAGATAAATTTAATAACACACACTAGAACACGTCTAGACGTCTACATAAAACGTGATTTGTGGGTCTGCTTAAGTTATAAAACAAATTTCAGAAAGGCGAGAAGTACAAAACCGAAACGTATGGAGGGAAAAACAATATCAAGTAATCAGTTCTTGCATTAACGTGATCTTGAAATACTCTTAATTCAACCCTCCACCATGTAAACCCTAAAATTCACCCGGGGGAGGGGGGGGGGGGGGAACCACTGCACTAGACGCACCCTGCCCTCAGTTTACACGGAGTCACCGCAGCTAACCCACTAGACTCACCGTGCCGGCCCGGAGGTGACGAGTTCGAGTCCGTGTCGATGCAGGTTGTCAACATTGACCTTGGCCGACATATGGACCCAGCCTATAGTGGGTACCAGCAAGTGTCTGGGTCCAGCAAGGCGTCCGGTATGGTTGTGACCACGTGACCAGTCGACGGCTGATTGATTGCTCCAAACGTGTCTAGCACTATCTGTCCAGGACGCATGGAGCGCGTGAATGGGTGCGTAATTTTACCTTGTACTTAGCATTTATCAGCTGGGACGTTGATGTCATCATTAGGAGGTTGTGTTGATACTATCATAGTGCGATCAGACGAAAAGGGGGGGGGGGGGGGTTGGTTCTACTTGATTAGACAGACAGTTGACTTGATGAAGTTTGGTAAACAGTTGGACAAACAGGCAGTTGTATGATTAGAAAGATAACTGACTAGACAAACATCAGACTAGACAGACAGCTAACTAGACAGACAATTGATTAGACAGATACAGGACGAGATAGACAACGGACGAAACAGAAAGCTGACTAGACAGACAGATGTTTAAACAGACTGACTAGATAAACAATTTACGAGACAGATAGTTGAATATACAGACAACTGACTAGACAGACAATATACTAAACTGACATAAGACTAGACAGACAACAGAATAGACAGACAGTATACTACTTAGACATCACACTAGACAGATAGTTGACTAGTACAGACAACACTGTGTCCAAGCCGACTGAGCCTCGTATCCATTCCACCAAATCTCCAAGTCAAGCATCATCATCGGGTGGCCACAAAGAAGCCTTCCAAACTGAATTTAAATCATGAACTCTCTTGTTAAAGATGGGGGACTTACCACTGCCATCCCCACAGACGTCATGGAGTGAGTTAATGTGACAACTGAGTGGGTCAGCAGGAGTCACAGTAACCACTAGAATTAATGTGACAATTGACAAACACAAGGCATTCAAGTTTTAAATCTTGACTGTCTGGCATCGTGCCGTCTTGACAGACGATAGTTTGTAAAAGGGAGTTATAGCTCTCCATAGACACAGCCTGGGCTGAATTTAGAGACCATGTGTTGTCCATGCAGCGTGATCCCTCTCTCAGCATGAATAGTTTACTCCAGAGGAAAGGTAACACCAATACGCCTGGAACAAGACAAGCTGCAGAAGCTGCCGGATCAGCAAAACAATACTCTAACAGTCAGCCTGTCGGAGCTTCCATCCTAGACCAGATGCCGACCAAGGCTTGGGGCCTGGTCAGCCCTGCCATGACATTTAATCTTTAGGTTGCATTTCCTCGCACTAGGGTACGACTTGTACTCTTCCAACTGCGCTTTTCCGCCCGCGCAAGGACGACACTCAAACGTTGGCACAATGTTGGGGTGTCGGGTTTGGTAAGCGTCGCCCAAGATTCGGCGTTAACGGAAAACAGGTAGTACCGTCTACTGACATACGATAGCTCAGTCACATCTGAACAAGACGTGACACCATTTTAAATCTTTCTGACTGTGTTAATGTGACAGTTGACAAACACAAGGCATTCAAGTTCTAAATCTTACTGACTAGCTTAATGTGACAGTTGACAAACACAAGGCATTCAAGTTCTAAATCTTACTGACTAGGTTAATGTAACAATTTGCTAAGGCAGATAGAGTAAACATAATAATTAAGACAAAGTGGACTTATAATTGGCTGCAAAAAAAAAAGAAAAGAATTAATTAACCGACGCCTCCACATTAGCGTAATCACTGAAACACGAAGCTGGACAGTTGAGTGGCAGTCTGTCTATGCAAACGTACAACGCTCGATTAAAGTGACACGCATGTAATCGATTAAAGTGACACGCATGTAATCGATGACAACAAACAAGTAGATATACCTAACAATAGACATGAGCTGTCTGGCAGCATACAGCAAAACATGTTTTTCTTTCAATCAATCAATCATGTGCCATGCCGCAAAGCCTGGGCGGTCATGATTCGCCATTTCACTCGATCACCACAGTCGTGGATCAGCTCAGTGTTCCTGTCTCGTCCATGCCATGTGGCCAAGCCATCCAGGTATTTTCCTCTCGGTCTTCCTCTTGGTCTGTTCCCTTCGATCTTGCCAGTTGTCATTAAGTTCTCCAATCCATTTCTTCTCATAACATGTCCAAAATATTTTGACTGTCTACGTCTAATTTCTCTAATCAATCTACGATTTTCATTTGTCTCTTGTAGTACTTGGTCATTGGTTTTTCTATCTGTCCATGGTATTCTTTGCATTTTCCTCAGAAACCACATTTCTGCAGCCATCAGATGTTTTCAGCTTGACTGCACATTGTCCAAGTTTCACATCCATACAAAAGAACAGGCTCTATGTATCCCCTCAACACTCTTTTTCTCGCTTCAATTGACATCATTTTATTGGTCAGAATGTTTTTCATCTTGCTAAAGGCTACTTTCGCAATGGCGATTCTTGTTCTAATCTCTTCAAGGCATCTGCCATCAGATGTTATGACTGTTCCGAGATAACTGAACCGATTCACCTGTTGAAGAATATCCCCATTTACTTGTATATTACATTGTGGTACTTCGTTCTTCCTAGTGACGACCATAACCTGTGTCTTCCTACAATTTAATTCCAACCCCAGCTGCTCACTGTGTACAACACCGCATCTACTAATTGTTGCAGATCCTGTGCATAGTCTGCAATCAATACTGTATCATCTGCATATCTAATGTTATTATGTTTCGTCCTCCAATGCTGATTCCATTTGGGTCTTCTACATTTCTGAAATATTTTCACTGTATAGGGAAAAAGATCTGGAGACATTACACATCCCTGCCTAACACCTCTCTTAATTGGTTGATATTGTCCTACTTCATTATCAATCCTTATGGCAGCTTGTTGTTTCCAATATATGTTTTTTATAAGTCTAATGTCTTTCCCATCAATTTGTAGATCTGCAAGCATATCCACAATGTTGACATGTCTAACTCTATCAAAAGCCTTTGTGTAGTCAATAAAGCAAAGATGTATATCCTTGTTTACTTCTAAAGCACGTTCAATAACTGTTCGCAGCATATACACAGCATTTACTGTACCCTTTCCTTCTACAAACCCACATTGTTCTTCCCCTATTTCAGGTTGTATTTTCTTCCTCACTCTTTGCATGATAATTCGTAACAAAATCTTTGTGATGTGACTCATTATACTAATTGTTCTATGTTGATCACATTCTAAGGTTCCTGATTTCTTTGGGATTGCAATAAATACAGAATTACATAATTCAGAAGGTATATCTCCAGTATCATATAATGTGTTCAGCAGTCTAGTGACTTGCTCTAGTCCAAATTCTTCTAAAGCTTTAATCATTTCTGTTGTGATGTTATCTGCACCGGGGGCCTTGCCAGCTTTCATATGCTTAAGAACATTTTGAACCTCCATCTTTAAAATTGCTGGTCCTTCATTATTAAATCTAATGTCATACTGTTCCTCTCTGTTATCATTATACAGGTCTTTCACCTTTCTTTTTCTTTCACCGAGAGTTTAATGTAATTTGTCGGATTCTTGTGAGTGTATTGTCAACTGGTTGGGGAGATAGAGTGACTGAGAGTTCTCATGGACTTCCCACGCTTCATGCTACCAGCTTCGCTTCTTTCCCCGACTGCCAAATAGGGCAGGTGATATTTCTTTATCATCATCATGTGCCATGCTGCTAAGCGTGAGCGGTCATGTTTCGCCATCTCGCACGATCACCAGAGTCGTGAATCAGCTCTGTGGCATCCTCTCTCGACCATGCCGCGTGGCCAAACCATTCAGGTATTTACTTTTCTGGGTTCCCCTCGTTCTTTCCCCCTCAAACATGCCAGTTGTCATCAAGTTCTCTAATGTACTTCCTCTAATAATGTGTCCAACAAATATTTTGACTGTCTACGTCTAATCTCGCTAATATGTTTATGGCTTTCATTTGCCTCTTGTAGAACTTGGTCATTGGTTGTTCTGTCTGGCCATGGTATTCTCTGCATTTTCATGAGAAACCACATCCCCACTGCCATTAGATGTTTTTCAGCTTGTGTGCTCGTCGTCCACGTTTCACATCCATACAAAAGCATAGGTTCTATGTAGCACTTCAACACCCTGTTTCTCGATGTAATTGCCATCTTGTTATTGGCCAGTAAGTTTCCCATCTGGAGGTCCCGGTATGGACTTCACAAACGTGTCCCTAAGCAGGAGCTGACTATGGGTCTCTCATGTGACAGGATCATCATATTATCTAGGTCTGAATACACGGGGAACAGTTGACCAGTCTTTCCCTCACTTAGCTGACGACGAACACAGGCCGCTGGCACAGAGTTCCAGGTGAGTGTGATCTCTCTGTACAAACAATACATGCGGGTGGTATCACAACACTGGAGTACAAGCAGGCTACCCCGGGCAAGACATGCTGGACATGTGTGGGGTGTATCGGTCTGAAGACGCAAATATCGCTGTCCTGTCATACAGCCACGCACTAGCCAGAAGGAAAACAGATGACCATATACTTTCAGTGTTATTTAGCACAAACGACCTCATCCTTTGTCTTTCTGTCAACCAGTCAGCTAAAAAATGAACCACCTGGTTGATCAATCAATTAGTTAACCATCAATCAAACCATCAGACAACCCAACAATCAACAAGCCAAGCAACCGACGAATCAACCCTACAAACCACCCGATCAACCAACCAGCCGATCAGCCAACCAGCCAATCAGCTAACCAGCCAATCAATCAACCAGTCAATCAACCAACCAGCCAACAAGCCAATCAATCAACCAACTACCCAACCAACAAATATATATGGCCCTAACCACAGTACACCAAACCCACTTACCCAGGTGGGTCTGACCCCTGTCCCATGTCCTGCTAAGACACAGCCCGGACTCAAACTCCGACATTGATGGCTCCCTCTTCAAGCTCATCGATTCTGCTTCCCGGGTGTAGACCTGTTCAGCAAAAGCCATCCCTTCCTATGGTCATAATGATGATGACGGGGACGATGAAACAGTTGATGAAGATACCTCAAGGTTGGTGTTCTGAAGAAAGTGATGACATAACAATGTTACAGCCGATCTTCAATGCGAAGATGGCTCTTCATGATGATAACAATCACTAGTGCAAATGAATAACATACACGGAGCAATGCAACTGGGACCCGCAGTACCGCCGTGGCTACAGACCTTCCTGCCGAATTCACGGTGGGCATGCGTTCCAATCTCCATATAGAAGGGGTGTAACATAGACATTGTCCTATACCAGGTCCACCTGGCCTAACCTGGGCGCACGGACTGTGGGGGATAACCGGCCGGAGGGATATTGCCACTTCAGCCGTCCAAGGCCGGTTGGACTATACAACTGAGGAGCTGACAACATATACTAAATACAGCCCCAAGGTGTTGGGACAGGGATCGTTACATTTTGTGAACATTTGTAACAACTTGGGGGAACCATTTTGAGACGGTGCTTTCTATAACCAGGCGGAAAGCTACTGTTAGACAGGGGCATGTGGTGAAGGCTCTCTCTTAGCAGATGGAGAGTGCAGTTGAACAGAGCATCGGTATCTGGAGAGGCTAGTTCATAAGGAGGCGTGGCGAGGGCCAAGACGACAGAGAGTGTGCAGTTGAACAGAGCATCGGTATCTGGAGAGACTGGTTCATAAGGAGGCGTGGCGAGGGCCAAGACGACACTCAACAGCAAGAGGTAGCCGCAGGCGGACTTTATGAACAGTGAACAGAGTCGGACTTGGTCTAAATGAACAGTGAACAGAGTCGGACTTGGTCTAAATGAACAGTGAACAGGGTCGGACTTGGTCTAAATGAACAGTGAACAGAGTCGGACTTGGTCTAAATGAACGGATTGTCAGGAGATAGAGATATTGACAGGCCATTCACAATTACAACAAACTGACAAGGTTTGAATAGAGCTCTCTTCATCATGACAGAGAGAGTCCAACTGCCTTCTGGCGAGTGTTGAAGGGAGCCCACCTCATCCTGACAGTGAGGATCCTTCTCCCATCTGGCAATCTGAGACCTTGGCCAGTCCGCCACTGACTTGAACTATCAGAATGGGAACTCGTCACTGGCTGTTGAGGGTGAAGACGAGTCCTGTATGGGAATGTCTCGACTGCCATGACGCCGATTGCGTCACCGAATACAACACATACTAAATCAAGCGTTGCCGTTCTCCCTGGCCTAGGCGTTAAACGACTTTCTCGGCAATCCCGTTTATCCACGTAGGGAACGCAGCGAGCTAGAATTGGAAGCGGTTCTCGCCGCTTTGGTAACTTACGGGATAAGTGAGCCGGCCGCTCAGAAAGCAATGGCAAACTACTGAGCGTAATCGTGCCAAGAAATCAACGACAGCGGTAAAATGGTGGTGTTATCAGCGATGTCCTGTAAGTGATATACGAAAAAATAAAAAAATAAAAATAAAATCAAGCGTTAACCATGATGGTTAGATGTTATGGTGTAAAACAGACATCAAATCTGAGATTGATAAAAACACAGTACACTAAACACATTTAGTCAGTTCTTGTTCAGATATAACTAAGCTACCGTATGACGGTAGACGCTACTACCTGCTTTCTGTTGGCGCCGAACGTTGGGCGGTGCTCACCAAACCCGACACCCCACAGTGTGCCAAAGGCTTCCGGCGGAGAAGAACTTTGGGCGGAGACAAGCCAAAACCTAGTACGAGAACATGCAACCTACACACTAAATGCCATGGCAGGGCAGACCAGGCCATAAGCCTTGGTCAACAATTGGTCTAGGATCGAATCTCCGACAGGCGAACAGTTTGAGCATTGCTTGGCTGATCTTGTTCCAGACATATTTGTGTTACCCTTCGTCTGGAGTAAAACTAGGCAGGCCAAGAGAGGGATCAGCTGCATGGGCAACACATGGTCTCTGGGGTAAACTAGGCAGGCCAAGAGAGGGATCATGCTGCATGGGCAACACATGGTCTCTGGAGTAAAACTAGGCAGGCCAAGAGAGGGATCAGCTGCATGGGCAACACATGGTCTCTGGAGTAAACTAGGCAGGCTGAGAGAGGGATCATGCTGTATGGGCAACACATGGTCTCTGGAGTAAACTAGGCAGGCTGAGAGAGGGATCATGCTGTATGGGCAACACATGGTCTCTGGAGTAAACTAGGCAGGCTGAGAGAGGGATCATGCTGCATGGGCAACACATGGTCTCTACATGGGCAACACATGGTCTCTGGAGTAAACTAGACAGGCAGAGAGAGGGATCATGCTGTATGGGCAACACATGGTCTCTGGAGTAAACTAGGCAGGCTGAGAGAGGGATCATGCTGCATGGGCAACACATGGTCTCTACATGGGCAACACATGGTCTCTGGAGTAAACTAGACAGGCAGAGAGAGGGATCATGCTGCATGGGCAACACATGGTCTCTGGGGTAAACTAGGCAGGCAAGAGAGGGATCATGCTGTATGGGCAACACATGGTCTCTGGAGTAAACTAGGCAGGCTGAGAGAGAGGATCATGCTGTATGGGGCACACATGGTCTCTGGAGTAAACTAACAGCTGAGAGGGATCATGCTGCATGGGCACACATGGTCCTCTGGAGTAAACTAGGCAGGCCAAGAGAGGATCATGCCTGGCTATGGGCAACACATGGCTCTGGAGTAAACTAGGCTGGCTGAGAGAGGGATCATGCTGTATGGGCAACACATGGTCTCTGGAGTAAACTAGACAGGCTGAGAGAGGGATCATGCTGCATGGGCAACACATGGTCTCTACATGGGCAACACATGGTCTCTACAGTCCAGCCCAGACTGTATGCCATGGAGAGGTTTGTATGCCTTTGCTGTCTGTTTAAACAATACCAGATGCATACAACGTACAAGTGAGGAATCGTTTTGGGGTCGTGATGTCTGCACAAGAGGAAATGATACTTGATGAACTGGCAGCACAAGCTAGGGATATCTTGATAACAGCAGCCTAAGATTTAATTCCGACCAAGAAAAAGCAATATAAGCCATGGATTACATCAGACAAGTTAGAATTAATAAAACAACGAAGGGAACTGAAACAGAAAGGAGGTGATCCTATATCAGCAGTCTGAAGTATAAATATTTTACTCGAGAAATAAGAAAGAACACAAGAAAGGACCAAAATCAATATATACAAGATTGCATACCAGAATAGAACAATATCATAAGACTGGAAGAGATTAAGAAATGTTCAAAGAAATGAAGTTATTGACAAGAATTGTTCAATCTCAATTGAATGTTATCTGTGACAAGATGGGAAAAATCTTAACAGAATCTAAACACATTCTAGAAAGATGGCAGGAATACTGCAGTGGAATGTATGGTATGAATGACAGTGAGGAAATGAATGAGATGCATGAACCAATGACAGCAGAGACAGAACCTGATCCATCATTAGATAAAATTGCATGGGCAATAAAGAACCTGAAGAATGGTAAATCACTGGATGTGATGAGATACTAGCCGAACTAATTAAAGCGGGAGGAGAAGAAAGCATACAAATCTATCACGCATTATGTAACAAGATATGGAAATATGGTATATGGCCAAAACTGGAGTCAGGTCTTAGTCAGATATGACTGAGCTACCGTATGACAGTAGAAGGTACTATCTGCTTTCTGTCAGCGCCGAATGTTGGGCGGCGCTTACCAAACCCGACACCCCACATTGTGCCAACGGCTTCGAGCGGAAGAGCGCAATTGTAAGGGTACAAGCCTTATCCTGGTGCGAGGAAATGCAACCCAAAGACAAAATAGTCATGGCAGGGCAGACCAGGCCCTAAGCCTTGGTTGGCAGCTGGTCTAGGATCGAAGCTCCGACAGGCGGACTGTTAGAGTATTACTTTGCTGATCCGGCAGCTTCTGCAGCTTGTCTTGTTCCAGATGTATAAGTGTCAACTTTCCTCTGGAGTGAACTAGGCAGGCCGAGAGAGGGATCATGCTGCATGGGCAACACATGGTTTCTTTATTTTAGCCCAGGCTTTGTGCTATGGAGAGGCAATAACTCCATCCCTGGTCTTAACCGGTCTCGGAATCAAAGCGAGAGGCAAATGTTACGGGTTATAAGTCCTTGTCAGTTTGCGTAGACATGGGGAGCCACGCATTGCCTCTGACGGTGGGAGACACCTACAGGTGTCACTGATCAGCTACCGCCCACCTCAAGGTGGGCAGCCCCCGGCCAATTGGGTGCTGATCCGCCACAGCTCCTGCTTCAATGGGTGCTTGGGGCTAGGACAAAATCTGAATCGCAGGCTGTAAAACCAATGCACCAGGTACTAATAAAAAGAATAATAGAAACCTCAAGCTACGGCTTGCAACCTGGAACGTAAGAACCACGTGTCCAGGATTTTCCACTGACTTGACAAATATTGACGATGTGAGAAAAATGGCTGTGATTGATGCTGAACTCAATCGTCTTAACATTGATATTGCTGGCCTGCAGGAGACTCGCCTCGCCGAGGAAGGGTCACTCAGGGAAAACAATTATAAATTTTTTTGGAAGGGTAGAGGGCAGACAGAAAAAAGGCAACATGGTGTGGGCTTTGCAGTGAAGAATTCGCTACTGGGAATGATTGATATCCCAGCTGGAGGTAATGAAAGATTATTATCACTGCGCTTGGCAACCTCTTGTGGATTTGCCACCATGATCACTGCATATGCACCGACACTCGCTTCCTCTGATGATGTGAAGGATTCGTTCTATGAGGAGCTAGACTCTGCGATCAAGGCAGTTCCAAAATCCGACTACATTTATATGCTTGGTGATTTCAATGCTCGTGTGGGCAAGGACTCTAGTTCATGGCCAGTGTGCCTTGGAAAATACAACATCGGTTGCATGAATTAAAATGGGCAAAGGCTGCTGGAGCATTGCACTAGAAATGACCTATGTATTACACACTCCTTTTTTAAAACAAAAGAGTTGCATAAGGTCACATGGAAACATCCAAGATCCGGCCATTTTCATCAGCTGGACTTCATTATCACACGGAGACAACATCTGAACAATACATCATTAACTCGAAGTTACCACAGTGCTGACTGTGATACAGCTCATTCTTTGGTTGTTGCAAGGGTTAGACTGAGACCAAAGAAAATCTACACAGCTAAACACAAATCTAGCCCCAGGATTAATATTATTAACACTCACGATCCTGGAAAGTGCTTTGAATTTCAACAGCAACTTGAAGACGCTTTCATTGATACATCAGAAAATTGTTTAGTAAATGATAAATGGAGTAAACTTAAGGAAACTATTTATAAAACAGCAGTTGGGGTTTACGGCACTGTGGATCATAAGAGGCAGGACTGGTTTGCGGCAAACAGCCAGATACTGCAGCCCTTGATTCATAAATAGAAGATAGCTCTCTTAAGAAACAAGGAAAGACCAACGCGTAACACTCTGAGTGAGCTGAAGCAAGCAAGGAAGGATGTGCAAAAGGCTGCCAGGCAGTGTGCTAATGACTATTGGATCAAGTTATGTGAGTCCATTCAAATCGCAAGTGATAAGGGAAACATCAGAAGCATGTATGAAGGGATAAAGAAAGCCTGTGGTCCAATGATCAAAAGAAGTGTACCGCTGCAAACCTTGACTGGAGAAATCATCACTGATAAGAAACAGCAGATGGATAGATGGGTAGAGCACTATTTAGAGCTTTACTCAAGTGAGACCAAGCTAGCGGATGATGCCCTCAATGCCATAGAGGCCCTGCCAACTCTTGACCACCTGGACACACTTCCCACCATAACAAAAGTTAAGTGTGCTATAAATGAACTTGCATCTGGCAAGGCTCCAGGTAAGGATGGGATTCCAATAGAGGTAATCAGGAGTGGGCAAGACACACTCACTCTACAGATCCACCAGCTAATAGAGCTATGCTGGCGAGAAGGACAAGTCCCACAGGATTTCAAAGTTTCAAACATCATAACTCTGTACAAGAACAAGGGAGATCGGAGCGACTGTAACAACTATAGGGGTATCTCACTTCTGTGTATTATTGGGAAAAGTATTTGCCAGAATTGTTCTGCGCAGACTTCAAGTCCTGGGAGATCAAGTCTACCCCGAATCACAGTGTGGATTCCGTCAGAACCGGTCTACCATTGATATGATATTCTCATTGCGACAGATCCAAGAAAAATGCGGGGAACAAAATCAGCCACTGTTTATTGCCTTCATCGACCTCACAAAGGCATTCGATTTGGTCAGTCGTGATGGTCTGTTCAAAGCACTAAAGTAGATTGGCTGCCCACCAACTCTTCTGTCCATTGTGGAATCGTTCCACACAGGCATGAAGTTTGATGGCTCAACTTCAGAAGAGTTTGAAATTAAGAGTGGAGTTAAGCAAGGTTGTGTACTATCCCCCACCCTCTTTGGGATATACTTTTCACTTCTACTGAAATATGCCTTTCGTGATCAGGATGGTGGTATATACATTCACTCACGCTCAGATGGCGGCCTTTACAATGCTCAGAGATTGAAGGCCAAGACCAAAATTAGGAGGGTACTGATCAGAGAGTTGGTTTTTTCAGATGATCTGCAATTACGACCCACTCTGAGGAATAATTACAACATCTACTACAGTGGTTCTCAACCGGTGGGGAATTTCCCCCCCCCCCCCCCAGGAGGGAAATTTAATGGTTTCCAGGGGGGGGGGGGGAATGAAGACTATTTCAAGATTGTGTTAATACAAGAACCGATTACTTGACATAGTTTTTCCCTTCATACTTTACAGTTATGTATGTCTCGTCCTACTAAAATTCATTTTATAAAGTAAGTAGACCCACAAATCATGTTTTACGTGGATATCTAGACTTGTTTTAGTATATGCTATTACATTTGCCTTCCACTTTTACGTATACTGTGTAGGGGTGAGGAGATTTTAGATAGGAAATATGAAGGGGGGGGGGAGGGGAGGATGACGTTCTGAAAATACGGTGAAGGGGGGAACGGGCCAAATTTTTGATAGGAAGGGGGGAATGGAGTTCTGAAAATATGGTGAAGGGGGGAATGGGCCAAAAAAGGTTGAGAACCACTGATCTACTATCTGCATTCTCCAGGGCTTGTTCTGAATTTGGCTTAACAATTAACAAAAAGAAGACACAGATTATGTCACAAGGTGCACATGGTGTACCATCAATCTTTATTGACGACGCCGACCTGGAGATAGTAGACCACTTTACATATCTAGGATCAGAGGTAAATAGCAAATTATCCCTCGATCAGGAAATCAACATCAGGATTGGCAAAGCAGCAACAACAATGAACATGTTAGCAAAAAGAGTCTGGGAGAACAGGAAGCTTACTGCCAAAACAAAAGTCCTCGTCTACCAAGCCTGTGTCCTTAGTACTCTTCTTTATGGCAGTGAAATCTGGACAACTTACTCACGCCAAAAGAAACGTTTAAACAGCTTTCATATGCGGTGTCTGCGAAGAATACTTGGTACTAAGTGGCAAGACAAAATCACAAATACTGAAGTATTGGAAAGATCAGGTTGTGTGACTGTGTATTCCAGTCTCAGTCTTCGTAGACTTAGATGGATAGGACATGTTAGGAGGATGGATGATGGTAGAATACCAAAGGACATCTTTGTTGGTGAATTATAGACGGGTAGGAGATCTCAGGGTCGGCCTCTACTACGATACAAGATGTGTGTAAGCGGGACATGATTGATACAGGCATTGATAATGCACATTGGGAGCAAGTCGCCGCTGAACGTGTTGCATGGAGGGCAACTATCAGAAATGGAATAAAGACAAAGGAGAAAATGATTGCAGACAAAGACACACACAGAGCGTGAGAGACGTAAGATGGTAAAAATGGTGGAAATGACCATGTTTTCACATGCATCTACTGTGGGCTAACATTTGCAGCAAGAATTGGCCTTACCAGCCACACTCGCCACCGCCATGGATCGTAGTTATTAAGCCTTTTTGAAGCACAATGTACCAAACTATCGTCTGTCAAGACGTAAAGGTGCCAGTGAGTGATATGGCCAAAAGATTGGAAGAGTGTCATAATCTCCCATTGCTATGCCGCGACATCGTTACGCCCACCAGGCGAACACCAGTTACATATTCACAGGTTTCGCTGACGAGAGAGAGAGTGACCGTCAAGGGTCAAGCCAGTACAAGCGTGACGCATGCAATTCTCGCTGCGCTCGAATCCACAGGGCAAGCACTGTGAGCGGAAAAACGCCAGACACGGCTAGGGGATCGGACGAGACTGACGTGTATGAAAGCGGCTCCTGTGTTTCTGTGCCTGAATGTCGATTGCTCATATCTCTTGTTAGAAGATGAAAGACTGCATAGCTGTGGGTTTGAGTTTGTGAGTGCATTGATGTATTGTGTATAGAGTGTGATATTCACCTTGTGATGGCCACATGCCGAATTAGATTGTGTTGCATGTGAAGTGTAAATAAAAACATCAAAACTTAGTGTTACCGTGTGTCCCGTCAAATCATTCTGTACTTGCGTATGTCTCGCATATGTTAGGTCCAGCGAGCCAGATTCATTAGATTGTAAGACCCTGACATGTGTGAACGTGGTGGCTCGTCCTCATTGAACATACTAACGTAAATTACATAGATTTGAATGTGTTACTTGTAAAAAACATATATTGGAAACAACAAGCTGCCATAAGAGTTGATAATGAAGTAAGCCAATATCAGCCTATTAAGAGAGGTGTGAGACAGGGATGTGTAATGTCTCCAGATCTGTTTTCCCTGTACAGTGAAAATATTTTCAGAAATATTGAAAATATGGAAGGAATCAACATTGGGGGACGATGCATCAATACCATTAGATATGCAGATGATACAGTCTTGATTGCAGACAATGAACAGGATCTGCAAAATTTAGTAGATGCGGTTGTTACACACAGTGAACAACAAGGGTTAGAATTAAATTGTAAAAAGACACAGATTATGGTCGTCACTAGGAAGAACGAAATACCACAGTGTAATATACAAGTAAATGGGAATATTCTTCAACAAGTGAATAGGTACAATTATCTCGGAACAGTAATAACATCTGATGGGAGATGCCTTGAAGAGATTAGAACAAGGATCGCCATGGCAAAAGTAGCCTTTAGCAAGATGAAAAACATACTGACCAATAAAAAGATGTCAATTGAAACAAGAAAAAGAGTGTTGAGATGCTACATAGAACCTGTATTTTTATATGGATGTGAGAGCAGCCAGGCTGAAAAACATCTGATGGCTGTAGAAATGTGGTTTCTGAGGAAAATGCAAAGAATACCATGGACAGCCAGAAAGACCAATGAACAAGTCCTTCAAGAAATAAATGAAGATCGTAAACTGATCAGAGACATTAGACGTAGACAGTCACATTTTTTTTGGGCATGTTATGAGAAGAAATGATTTGGAGAACTTGGTGACAACTGGTAAGATCGAGGGGAACAGACCAAGGGGAAGACCTAGAAACAAGTATCTGGATGGCTTGGCCTTGTGGCTTGGTCGAGACCGAAACACGGAACTGATCCACGACTCTGTTGATCGAGTGAGATGGCAGAACATGACCGCCCACGCTTACCGGCATGGCACATGATGGATGGATGGAATGTGTTAACGTGGAAAAACATCAGTGGTTGTGTAATCTAAATGTAAGTGATGTACCATCATAGTTGTTGAACAGTTAAACATGGCTAACTTGTCTTCGTGAAAGTAGTTGTGTACAGGAAAAAGCGTGTGGAAGCAGAAAGTTCGGGAAAGAAAGCAATTTGTGAAAATTGTTGAACGACGACATCACGACCAACAATAACACTCAACGCCATACAAACCTAACCAAAACTTAACTGACAAGCATACACATCACACAGACATAGATTCTAATTTATTTCTTTCCAAAAGTAAACAGGTTTTCTGTGCCATCTGAAACTGTAACCCGTAGAGGTCATGTGCCTTTGCAGTAGCGACCCTACAAGTTCCTGGCCCGGGTTTTCACCATTCTTCAGTGTATCCAGAGTACTTGAGTATTATCTTTTTATATAATTTTGGATGCAAATTTGGGCACACGCTGTAAGTTCAAAAAGATTGTAAAAATTGTTCACATTACTAACACTTGATAACAAAATTGCGTATGTGAGAATTCATTTTCATTAAAACATTCCATCATGTCTTCTCTAAACGACTTCATTGAGATGGGTTTAAAACTAAAGTTAACTGGTGATGAGTTGACAAAATGGAGTGAGACAAAATATACAGAACATCTCTCAGAAAAAGCTAGGGACCGCGACAAAAGAGCGGCTGAAAGAGCTGCGAAACAAGTAGATGCAGAGCTGAAGAAGGCAGAAATGGCAGTGAAACAGTCAGAATTGGAGTTGACTGCAAAAACTAAACAAGCAGAAATAGATGCTGAATTTAAAAAAGCAGAAATATCAGCCCAAAGCAAACGAGAAGAGCTTGAACTCCAACTGAAAATCAAACAGCTTGAAGCTGAAACAGCTGTTGAAAAAGAATCTCGTAAATCTGAAAGACTGGAAAAAGAAAACCAGTACAAAAAGTACCAAGGTTAACTAAGAATGCAAAATGGCATTTTGCTATCAAAAATGGCATCCTCACTAGGTACTATACCAGAGGTGACACCACCACAGAGCAAACTGTTTTGCCACTAGAATACCGTAAGCAAGCCTTACATCTTGCCCATGATATACCTCTTGCAGGGCATATGGCGTATTCAAAGACCAGATCTAGATTGTTGACACAGTTTTATTGGCCAAAATTCTGTAATGACACTAAACAATATTGCAGAAGTTGTGACATCTGCCAGAAACTAGTGAAAAAGGGGAAACACCCACAGGCTGAATTACAGGTTACAGATTTAGCCAGTCGACCCTTTGAGAAAATATCTGTAGACATCGTAGGTCCTCTAAATCATGTAACATCTAGAGGAAATAGATTTATAGTTACAAATATTGATCTGTGTAGCCGCTGGCCTGAAGCTATTCCTCTCAAGAACATAACTGCCAATGATATAATGGAAGTCTTTTTCCATGTATTTTCAAGGATAGGTTTTCCTGATACTATCCTATCCGACTGTGGAAGTAAATTTATCGCTGCATCCACTCAAGCTTTCACCAAAATGTTAGGTGTGAAACAATGTTTCAACTCACCGTACCATCCTCACTCGACCGGAGTAATAGAAAAGTTTAACGGGGATCTAAAGCATATGCTTTCCAAAGTCACCCAAGAATATCCCGAAAATTGGGACATCTATTTGCCTGCCATACTATTCGCATATCGCGAGGTCCCTCAGTCAAGCACTGGGTTCTCTCCATTCGAACTTATCTATGGTGCCAAACCACGCGGCCCATTAAGTATATACCATTCCATGTTAACTGAAGCAACTCATGTACTTAAACCCATATCATCATACGTATATGTAACATCATTGCGTGAAAGGATAATTAAATCTTGTATTATTGCCAAAGAAGCACTGAAACAATCTGGTGCGATGTATAGACAATATGCAAACAAAGGAAACAGGACGATAACACTGACACCTGGACAGGACGTACTACTGCTCCTACCCAGCGACCGACAATTACTGACCGAGTCTTGGCAAGGACCATTTAAGGTACTAAGACAGATTACACCGGTTGACTATGAAATCCAAGTTAAAGACAAACACAAAATATTCCACATCAATATGCTAAGACCATACTACAACAGGGACAACGAACAAGACGATACCGCAGCCAGTACAACAATAATCGACCATGAAGGCGACGAAGAAAGCGACGAAATACCAACACCAGCACTAAACACGACGAACTGCTTACAAGACATTAAGATAAACCCCCAGTTAACTCAAGCAGAGACCGACAGCTGCAAACAACTCATACAGGACTACAGTACCATCTTCTCGAACAACCCAGGACAAACAGAACTAGAAAAACACCACATTACTCTGACTTCCAACACACCAATAAAATGCAGACCCTACACAATTCCATTACATTACAAAGAAAAACTGCATCAGGAAATCATTGACTTAGAAAAGAACGACATCATTAGACGATCGCAATCACACTTCTCTTCTCCAATAGTCATTATACGCAAAAAGGACGACACAATAAGACTCTGCATAGACTATAGGAAATTAAATAAAATTACACAGTTGGATTTAGAGCCAATGACCAACTGCGAGGAACTGCTGACAGAGCTGACAGACTCTAGGTACTTTACGAAACTGGACATGACACAAGGTTACTGGCAGATAACTGTAGACGAACAGAGAAGACATCTGACAGCCTTTGCCACACCGTGGGGACTGTACGAATGGTGCACATTACCATTTGGGCTTGTTAATGCACCTGCAACATTCGTACGCATGACAAGACTATTACTTACGGACATAAAGAATATCATCTCGTACATGGACGACATCTGTGTACACACAACGACAATGACAGAGCACATAACGACATTACAGCAGACGTTTGAACGGATCAGACAGCACGGACTTACTATTAAACCTGCCAAAGTTGACATAGCCTACCAAGAAATCTCCTTCGTGGGTTATAAAATCTCTAATGGCTTTGTCACAACTGACGACAACATCGTGTAAAAAAATTCTAAGACTATCACTTCCGACTACAAAGAAACAAGTCAGAAGTGTATTAGGACTTCTAAATTATTACAGGCAGTTCATACCAGATTTTACTGAACTGACTGAAAGTTTTACTAACATACTAAAAAAAAGAACACCCAAACAAAATTGTAAACAACGAATGCCTAAAATTTGCATTCCAGAAAGTATTGTCCTATTTTTCTGAGAATAGTTTAAAGAATCCCATTCTCAAATTGCCAAATTTGCATATTCCTTTCAGATTGCGCACAGATGCGAGCTCCGTGGCGATTGGGACGGTACTATTACAGGAACATGAGGCATTTTGCATCCTGTATATTACCTATCCAGGAAACTTAAACCAAAAGAACGCACTTGGTCGACCCCACAGAAGGAAGCCCTCGCTTTAGTGTTTGCAATAACGAGATTATCTAGATTCCTCCTTGGAAGGCATTTTTTAGTAGAATCTGACAACAGTCCATTGACATTTATTACATCTGGAGTGCCAACGAACCATATGATAGCTCGATGGTCACTTTTGCTTCAAGACTACAGCTTTGAAGTGAGACACATCCCTGGCAAATCGAATACACTGGCTGATCTTTTGTCGCGTTGTCCCGATGGTACCCAATAGCCACATATGTCTGAGTGCAGTGTGTCAAAACACTCAGACCAGCACAGCCATTAATGAAGTTTTTTTCCAGAAAAGCTGTGAGTGTCAACTACATCATTGTGATAGGGATCATTTCCCACTGTAAATATTACTAGTGTTTCTAAAATAAGGTGATAATTGTGTTGTATAAGTGCGTAGTATGTGTAATCTGAGAATCATATCTTGATTAACTGATTCACAGTAGCGATATTTTTTCACTATTGTAAAGAAGTATCAAGCTATGACGCTGAGAAATATATTAATAATTGTAATTTATTATGTTTAACATCTGTTTAAATTATTTCCCTTTCATTGAATTGGTGTGACAGATTACACCAAAGGGCGGTAAATCGAAATAGATAGTAATGTGTAATTTATAAAAATAGCCATTATGTTGCCAGATTGTCAACACTCCAAGATTGCATCAGCTGGGCATGGAAAAGATTGCCAAAGTTGTAGACCAACATGAGAACTCCCTACCAAGTTTGGTTGGAACTCTACAGTTGAATTCGTCTCATATTAAGACGTTTTACGGTCTAACCTGATGTCTAAGGACATATTATACGTTTTTTTTATTGTTGGTTGCGAGGTAGTTGCATTGATTGCTGGTGCTACCGGTCTGACT
The DNA here is from genome assembly GCA_014155875.1 of Cepaea nemoralis. Lineage (NCBI taxonomy): Eukaryota > Metazoa > Mollusca > Gastropoda > Stylommatophora > Helicidae > Cepaea > Cepaea nemoralis. The sequence continues at coordinate 470,266 of JACEFZ010028070.1, forward strand.
GGGTCAAAATTGCAACAGAGGTGATCATCCATCGAGAGGATGATACATGGCAAGTGTTGAAGTTTGAATACCGCATGACTTAATATGTATAATTTACAATACTTATGTATTTCTATTATTGCCAGGGTATATGACAACCAATGGGAAGATTCTGACTTGGTTAAAAATAGTAACCCTGAATTTACAGAGAGTACACATGAAAGATAGAATCTTTCATGAATGAAGCGCGGGGAGGGTGTCATAATCTCCCATTGCTATGCCGCGACATCGTTACGCCCGCCAGGCGAACATCAGTTACATATTCACAGGTTTCGCTGACGAGAGTGACCGTCAAGGGTCAAGCCAGTACAAGCGTGACGCATGCAATTCTCGCTGCGCTCGAATCCACAGGGCAAACACTGTGAGCGGAAAAACGCCAGACACGGCTAGGGGATCGGACGAGACTGACGTGTATGAAAGCGGCTCCTGTGTTTCTGTGCCTGAATGTCGATTGCTCGTATCTCTTGTGAGAAGATGAAAGACTGCATAGCTGTGGGTTTGAGTTTGTGAGTGCATTGATGTATTGTGTATAGAGTGTGATATTCACCTTGTGATGGCCACATGCCGAATTAGATTGTGTTGCATGTGAAGTGTAAATAAAAACATCAAAACTTAGTGTTACCGTGTGTCCCGTCAAATCATTCTGTACTTGTGTATGTCTCGCATATGTTAGGTCCAGCGAGCCAGATTAATTAGATTGTAAGACCCTGACAAAGAGAACTATCTTCATACCATTACCAAAAAAGGGCAACCTGATATTATGCACCAACTATAGAACTGTTGCACTGATCAGTCATGCAAGTAACGTTATACTAAAAATCATAATGGGAAGATTTCGTAAGAAAATGGAAGAACAAATTAACGTGGTACAAGCTGGATTTAGACAAGGAAGTGGTACAAGAGATCACATTTTCAACATGCGTTTAATAATAGAGAAGTGCAGAGAATTTAATTTAAACCTATCTTCATGTTTTGTGAATTATTCAAAGGCATTTGACTGTGTACAACATCACAAACTTTGGGAAATCATGAGGAATATGGGCTTTCCATCACATGTAATACAACTCATAAAAACACTCTATCTAGACCAACAAGCAGAGGTTAGAATAGATGGCGAAACACCCGATTGGTTTGACATCAAGCAAGGCGTCCATAAAGGATGTGTGCTGTCCCCTATTTCTTTAACCTGAACGCCGAAAATATAATGATAAATGTCAGAGATGATATGAACAGGGAGCTATATGATGCCCTAAATATCGGTGGTCATGACATACCAGAGATTCGGTATGCTGATGATACAGTATTACTATCCAGAACGCAGAATCGTATAGAAGACCTAATAGCCTCAACCCAATTGAATAGTGAAAATCACAACTTATATCTTAACATAGCAAAAACAAAGATAATACATACAGATAAAACTACTATGGAGAAAGAAATATACCTGACCGGATCCGGAAACAGTCCCGGATCACGCGTGTGAAGCGGGTGTGTAACCACGCGGCACACACTGGACACACCAAATTATCACAACGGAACACCACAACGCCACCCCTCGTAGGCTATGCTCAAGATTGCCCATAGCACAGACTAAACAATACACGCGCAGCAGAAGTGGCCAAAACAAGTCTGAATCTCGTGAAGACATCGCCAATACTGCAGCCAGCACTGAGGTCGTTGAACTTGACCTTTAAACCACCGTTGAACTAAACTAGTATCACTTCATCTACACTAGCCAGAAAATGTTCCACATCTAGTGACATCTCTCAATCCTCCTATCACGCAATGATTGTGTGACATCTCTCATTCCTCCTATCACGCAATGATTGTGTGACATCTGAGCGATCATGTAAAAGTGGACCAATATTGAGGAGCTGTGACTTAGCCATTTGTTCACCCCATGATTTGACGCAGAAATTGTCGGGGATAGATCTGAGAGGTTAGGGATCGATACCGACTCAGCGTAAGCGTATATATGTGTAGGTGTGTGTGCGTGTGAGTGCATGTGTGTGCGTGTGTGTGTGTGTGTGAGTGTGTGTGTGTGTGTGTGTGTGTGTGTGGTGTGTGTGTGTGTGTGGCGTCGTTGTTTACATTCGCTGTGGGCTTTCTATGGTATCGATCCCCGGATTCACGCACCTGCAACGTGAACGTACTATGGTATCGTATTTGACCGGCGAAATTGTCTGAGTAAGTGAGGTGTGTGTGTGTATATGTGTAAGAGAGATAGACAGGAAGACGGACAGAGATAGACAGAGAGAGAGAGAGAGAGAGAGAGAGAGAGAGAGAGGGAGAGAGAGACAGAGAGAGATACAGGCACAGAGACAGATGAAGACAGAGAGAGACAGAAAGAGGAAGACACAGACAAACGGATATGAACAAAGAGACTGAAAGACAGAGGGCGATACAGAGACAGTCAAAGAGACTGTCAGACAGAGAGAGAAAAATAGAGTGAAAGAAAGCGAGAGAGAAAGAGAGAGGAAGAGATAGAAAGAGAGCAGAGAGAAAGGGCGAGAGGGAGAGAGAAAGAGAACAGAGAGAAAGAGCGAGATAAAAGAGAGAAAGAAAGAGAGAAAAATAGAGAAATTGAGAGATAAATAGAGAGAGAGAGAGAGAGAGAGAGAGAGAGAGAGAGAGAGAGAGAGAGAGAGAGAGAGAAGTGAGATGTCCAATGATTATTTCTCGTAGCGCGTGTGTATGTCTGTGTGTATGTATGCGTGTGTTTGCGAGTGTACGTGTGTATGTCTGTGTGTATGTATGCGTGTGTATGCGAGTGTACGTGTGTATGTCTGTGTGTATGTATGCGTGTGTTTGCGAGTGTACGTGTGTATGTGTGTGTGTATGTATGCGTGTGTATGCGAGTGTATGTGTGTATGTGTGTGCAAGGATCAGCAGTAACTACATAGCTATCACGTTTATCCCCCAGGTCGGATGCTCGTGTGTTCAAATGTCCATTATGGCGAATACCCACTGTGGCGAATGCTCATTGTGGCGAATATTCTAACACTGAACTGATCTTCGGGTGTCCATATAGTATGTGTGTGTGAGTGTGTGTGTGTGTGTGTTTGTGGGGGGGGGGGGGGTGACGCGTGGGTTATCCATGATATATGTGTGTGTTTGTCTGTGTGTGTGTGTCCATGTAAGATCCTTGATACTCTCTATTTCTCTCCCCTTCTGTCTCCCTCTCTGTCCTTGTCTCTCTGCCACTCTCTGTGTGTCTCTTTCGCTCTCTCTCCCTCTCTCTAACTCTAAGTCTGTCTCTCACGCTCCTCTCTCTCTAACCCTCACTCTGTCTTTCTATTTCTCTCTTTCTCTCTCTCTGTCTCTCATTCTCTCTCCCTTCTCTCTAACTCTAATTCTGTCTGTCTCTCTCTGTCTCTCTCCCCCTCTCTATTACTCTGTGTCTCTCGCTTTATCTCTCTCTCTCTCTTTGTCACTCTGTCTCTCTCTCTGTCACTCTGTGTCTCTCTATCTCTGTCTGTCACTCTGTGTCTCTCTGTTTGTCTTTCTCTCCCCCTCTCTCTAACTCTCTCTCCCTCTCTGTAACGCTAATTCTATCTCTCTCTTTGCCTCTCTGTCTCTCTTTGTCTCGCTCTGTCTCTCCCTCCCTCTCTCTGTCACTCTGTGCCTCTCCCTGTCTCTCTATCTCTCTCTGTCTCTCTATCTCTCTCTCTCTATATATATATATATATCTGTCTGTCTCTCTCACCCCCTGTCTTTCCCTCTCTCTCTCTGTCTCACTCTCTGTCTCTCTCCCTCTATTTCTGTCTCTCTCAGTCACTCTATCTCTTTCCGTCTGTCTCTCCCTCCATCCCCCTCTCTATATCTCTCTATGTCTCTCTCTGTCTTACTCTCTCTGTCTCTATATTTGCCTCTCTCTGTCTTACTCTCTCTCTCTGTGTCTCTATCTCTGTGTCTCTCTATGTCTCTCTCACTCTCTGTCTTACTCTCTGCCTCATATTAGTATATAAATATTTTTCAAACCTCAAAGCAACAAACTCACACGGACTAGAAGGTGTCAGGAATAGAATTTTTCTCTGTGCTGTACCAGTCATTAGTGAGTCTTTAGCATTCATGCATAATCAATGCATGGCCGAAAACTACTTTCCATCTGCATTTAAAATGGCTAAAGTTTATCCTTTACTTAAACATGGCTCACATGATAATAGCGCCTTGGTTAACTATAGACCTTTTCCTTACTATCGTCGCAATCAAAGCCATTAGAAAGACACATTTATAAAATAACATTACATCATTTAATTAACAACGAACTAATAATTGACAGTCAATCTGGGTTTAGACCTATATATTCTTGTCATACCACTCTAACAAAACTAACCAATAACTGGCATTTTAACATCAGCAATGACAACATTTGCGGAGCTGTGTTTGTAGACTTTGAAAAAGCTTTTGATATGGCTGATCACGATATTTTAATGTGTAAATTGATACAAATGAAGACTAGTGCGAATATGGTGAACCTAATTGCGTCATTTTTATCCGACAGACAAGTCGTGTCCTTTAAAAACAGTCTATCAAGACCTCTTTTTTATGTTGCATATCCCTTAAGGACGTTGCAGTCAACACCAGTATTTTTCAGCTATTGTTGATGTACTAGACAAGTTTTACGTTCAGTAGCTTGCCATTGCTTTCTGAACGACCATCTCACATACCCTCTAAGTTACCAGCACGGTGCGATCCGCTGCCGAATCTCGCGCAGCTGTTTTCCCCACGTGGATATACGGGATTACGAACAACATTGTTAACCTCTTGGCCAGGGAAACCGGCTCAAGACCTACATAGCTACATCAAGACTCTACATCAAGGCATACACAGCTTAATATTGGAGTGCCTCAGGGCGGAACACTAGGTCCACTGCTTTTTGCAGTTTATATTAACGATCTTCCTTTATATATCAATACAACTTGTGATATATTTGCAGACGATTGTACTATATACACTAACAAGGAAACCGTAGTGAATTAGAAAGTTCGTTACAAAAAGAACTTGATAATCTTACTAAGTGGAGCAATGAAAACCGCGTGCAAAAGAACATCGATAAAACCAAATCCAGACAAAAACTACAGACACTAGCCATAACTGGGGCACCGCTCGAACTTCACATGGATATATTACCTAAAGTTAATGTGAATGAACTAAAACAGTAGGTCATTTAATGACAGACGTTTAAATTGGAGCTCTCGTGTTCACGTCCTAACCAAGAAAATAGCACATAAAGTTTACCAACTTGCTAAAATGCAGCACTTCCTGGACGAAAGCACGCGAAAAATATTTTATACATCATACGAGTATAAAAAAGTCACTTAAAAGTCGACAGGATCGACTTCATTGCACTGAGTTTTATCCCATGTGGCTGGTCTCTTTCCGCTGTGCGGAAAGAGTCGCACAAAGCACGAACTCCTTAGCTCTAGCGACGACCCACAGGATTCTCCGAAAAATTTCACTCGTGAACCGAAGGACGCGGTCCGGAATCGAACCCACAACCTTCGGATCCCGAGTCAAACAGCTTGACCACTTCGCCACGGAGACTCCATCATACGAGTATTTTCATTCAGATCTCGATTATTGTTCCACTGTCCGGGATGGTTGCCTTAAATCTATGAAACGACTGTGTTCTCTTCAAAACCGCCCTATAAGTCTAGTTTCTGGCACAAAGAATGTTGAAAGTAATAATTTATATAGTCGTCTAAGGCTTCTACCACTTCGAAAGCGCTTCCTTTTTAACAAAGCCAAATTAGTGAATAAAATAATATCTCAAAACACCCCAGCCTATCTTCAACCATTGTTTCAATCTCATGCAATGAATAGCAAGCGCTTAAACTTATTACATGTTCCACAGCCTAGATTGGACTTATACAAAACATGCTTTGCGTATTCTGGTGCTCACTTATGGAATGACTTTCCAACAGATCTGAAAACTCCAATGAGTCCCTACAAATGTAACCGAAAACTCTTTAAATACTTACTCCATACCGACTGTATTCCCCCATAAGTGACCTACTGATACAATTTTTGCATTACCATTTTTCATTACCACTGACAATAATATAAGATATATACATTGTAAAACTAAAAGATATATGTAGATAGTTAAGTTGTGGGGGTGGAGTGTAGTGTGTTTGTATGGAGGTGGATGTGCAAGTGGGTGGGGATGGGTGGGTGTTAGTGGGTGGTTTATTGATAAGTGTGTGTGAGTGTGAGTGAGAAATAGAATTGAAAGTGTGAGTGTGTGTGTGGTGTGTGTGTGTGGTGTAGATGGGTATATGTGAGTGCGATATGGTGGTCGTAAGTAGTGTGTGTAGGTATGTGGGGGTGGGTGGGTATATGTGTGTGGATGTGGGATGTGGTGGGTGTGAGTGGGTGTGTACTTGAGAGAAAAGAGTTAAACGTGCTTGTGTATGTGGTGGCTATGGGTGCGTGGGTGTGGATGGGTGTGTGAGTCAGAAAAGTGGTGAAAGTGTCTATGTGTATGTGGGTGTAGATAAGTGTGTCTGTGGGTGGGTGTGGGTGTAGGTGAGTGGCTGTGGGTGGGGTGTGTTTGTGTGTGAGATTGAGTGATAAAAAAGAGTTGAACGTGTGTGTGTGTCTGGGTGTGTGTATGTGTGTGTGTGAGTACAAGTGAGTGACATACGAGAGTTGAACGTGAGTGCGGGTGTGGGTAGAACTGTCAGTGTGGGTAGGTGTGTGGGTGGGAGGGTGGGTAAGTGTGGATGGGAGGGGTGTGGGGGTGTGTTTGATTGTGTGTTTGTTTAGGTGTGGGTTGGTGTGGGTGTGTTGGTGAGTGTATGGGTGGGTGTTGGTGTGGTTGTGGGTTTGTCTGTGTGGGTGGACGAGAGTAGATGGAGGTTGATGAATGTAGGTGTTTTTGTAGGCGTAGATGGGGAGTTGGGTGTGTGAGTGTTGTGGGTGAGTGTGTGTGTGAGCGAGTATAAGTGTGACTGAGGAGAGAGTTGAATGTGTGCCACTGTGTGTATGTGGGTGTAGGTAAATGTGTATGTGTGGGTGGACGTCGGTGGGTAAGGGTGTGTGTGAGTGTTGTTGTTATGTGGGTGTGGGTAGGTGTGTCTGTGTGTTGGTGGGTAAGGGTGGGTGTGTGTGCTGGTGTGTGGGTGTTTGTGATATAGTTTGTGTGTGGGTGGGTATGAGTATATTGGTGGATTTGTGGGTGGGTGGGGATAGGTGTGTGTATGTGGGTGGGTGGGTGTTTATGTGTGGGTGGGATGGGACGTCCAGCATCATATCTCTTGGTCTGCTTTTGCCTCTCTTCCCTTCGATCTTTCCAGTTGTCACGATGATCTCCAATGTCTCTCTTCTCATCAAATGACTGAAGAAAGATGTCTCTTTCGTATCATTGTATATAATGTTCTAGTTTCATTAGCCTGTTTCAGGCAGTCGTTGTTAGTTACTCTGGCAGTCCAAGGCAATCGCAACATTCGTCTCAGGAACCACATCTCTGCTGCTTCTAATTTCTTCTTAATTTGTTCATTTACATTCCAAGATTCACTGCCACCTAGCAACGCATGTTCTATGTAGCACTTTAGCACTCTCTTTCTTACATTCATCGATAGTGACTTATTGCATAAAATACTCTTCATTTTCCGAAATTCGGAATTTGCCTGCCATATTCTGCTCTTAATCTCTGTTGTACATCTTCCATCTGATGTTATAAGTGTCCCTAGGTATTTAAAATTATCCACTTGGTTATGAATTTCCCCTTCTATTTCTATGTCACATTTTGGTGTCACCATTTTCTTTGATTTCACCATTGTTACTGTTTTCTTGATAATCAAGAAAGATCCTCTTTGTGCACTCTCTGTTAGCACAATGTTCAGCAATTGTTGTAGGTCTCTTGCGTTTTCCGCCACAAATACTGTGTCATCTGCATAGCGTATATTGTTTATATTATAACCTCCTATTAGTATTCCTGGCTTCTCTTTGATCTCTCTCACTATTACTTCACTATAGAGGGAGAAGAGATCCGGTGAGATGAAAACCTCCTTTGGTACTCCTAGCTTTATCTGTTCGTAACTACTATCTTTAAATCCCATATTAATTGCTGCTACATGGTTCCAATAAATATACATATATATGTTGATATATTCCAACATTTTAATCAGTTCATTATGTTTTACTTTATCAAATGCCATAGTATTATCTATGAATCACAAATATATATCTTTCTGTGTCTCTATTGACCTTTCTAATAGTGTTAGTTATATATACACATGCCTACAAAATACATCGGGAGAACCACATGGAGACATAAAGACTGCTGATTATCGGAAATGGCTGAAACAACGGGCGAGACGTGCTGACAACCAACATGTACAGACAGCACGACCCTACTGTACACACATCATACTAGGCGATTCTTTAATGAAAGGTTTATACAGCGACCGGATGGCCATTTCAGACAAAGACATTGTTTCCATAATCCCACTGCCTGGGGCTGGTGTTGACCGGCTAAGAGACAAGAACAGCAGGTTGGCTGTAAATCACAACGTTAGATAGGCAAGCGTACACATTGGTATTAACGACACCATGAACAACCAACAAAGCACAGGGTCTCAACTGCTGGAACTCTTGAACGGATTACGTCACACTTTTCCTAACTTGTTCATTTTCTTCTCCTCCATCATATGACCGAGTTATGGACTCCAGCGCCGTCTAGCTGACATAAATAACAACATTTTGCGGAAGTTATGTTCTCATAACAAGATACAGTTCATCAACAACACACCGTCATTCACTTCACAGGCTGGTGCACTAAAAAGAGTCTTTATAAGGAACAATTATATTTGTCTACATTGGGCACCAGCCTGTCCTCCAAAAATATCAAATATCCAGAACGGACATACCATACATCCAATACAGGATGTATCAGAATCGGACACTTTTAGCTACACCACCTGAAACTCAAGCCAGAAGACATACTCCCATCACATCAAGTATCAATAGGCCATAAGTTCGCAGACCACTCATAACCACTGCACCTGAAATCCAAGCCAGACGGGACACTTCCACCACACCAAGTCAGTACAATACGTCGTCTTTCACACAGTAGGGTAATAATTATGAAGATATGTTTTCTATTCTCCCCAGAAAGGAATCGACCTTCAGCAACAACGACGTGCCACTACAACCTCCAGTTAGCCACCAACCAGAGGCTGTAGTTGGTAGTCATTACATACCCATGAGATATCAACAGTACCAATTTCATTGTAACCCAGAATGGTTGCACCTCACACGTTATAGCGGAGCTACACTTTGTCAAGCACTTATGATGTCGCTACACCAACAACCAACACAACCTGGTAATTACTAGCAACTTAGCACAAAGCAGCACCGGATCTCGTTACAAGAAAGAGCCTCTCCTAGAACGTTTATGTGCATATTTGATTACTGTTTTACATAGTACCTTTAACACCCCTGTTTATGCTCTCGATAAACAAATAGCCACAAAAGTATCCCAACTTGCCAAAATTAAACATTTCCTTGACGAAAACACAAGAAAGATATTCTATACTTCCCATATACAAACACATATTGATTATTGCTCCACAATCTGGGATGGATGTTCCAAATCAATAACAAAACGCCTTTATTCACTCCAGAAAAGGGCAGTGCGTTTAATTAATGGTGAAAAGCATACCGACAATTCTAACCTACATAAACGTCTTCGGTTACTGCCACTCCACAAACGCCTATTTTTTAATAAGGCTAAGCTAATTCACAAAATCCTATTTCAAAATGTTTCAAGCTTTCTTTGGTCATTGTTTAAATATAACACAAGACATAGCGAACGACTAAATATACTTCATATAAAAAAGCTTAGCCGCTCAGTTGTGGAACAATCTTCCACAAGAATTTGCATTGTTTATACTCACAACATTCATTCGACAATGTTTTTCCCTATGTGAATGTAACAAGCACAATAGTTAATTGATGTACGAAAAATGAGTGGTTGGAAGCGCCAAATATAAGACGGGCCTGCGTGCCCAATTTGTGACCCTTTGGAAATAAAGTTCATTCGTTCGTTTGTTCTGTCTCTGTGTCTCTCTCGGTCTTTCTGTCTCTGACTCTCTTTCCCTCTCTCTAACTCTCATTCTGTTTCTCTCTATCTCTCTCTGTCTCTCTCACCCTCTCTCTAACTCTACCTCCGTCTCTCTCTTTCTCTCTCTGTCTCTTTCTGTCTTTCTTTGCTTCTCTCTAAGTCTCTCTCTGTCTCTCCGTGTCTCTCTCTGTCTCTCTCGCTCTCTGTCTCTCTAAATTTCTCTCTGTCTCTCCGCCTGTCTCTCTTCCCTCTCTATATCTCTCTGCCTCACTCTCTCTGTATTTCTCTCTCTATGTCTCTCTGTCTGTCTGTATCTCTGTGTCCCTCACCCCCCCCCCCTTCCTCGCCTTCCCACGAAGTAATTAGGTGGCCAATCTTCCCCTTACTTTCGCAGGCGACGAGTGTAAACGTAGAACTCCCGTTCGCCCGCTCTTATGACATCAACACCGTTTACTTTCAACTGTGCGAACGTTTCTGCATATATAGAATAGATGTGTACGCAACTGTGAGGCCTTTAAAGTAACATCTAGAAGCGAATCCTCCGTTAGTTGCGGTTCCAGCATCACAACAAAGAGTCACAGCATAATGCTTCGTTCCTCTGCCAGTAAATATCACACAAAACTCTCCTCACTCACCACGAGAAACGCGCAACAGACAGAAGTCTAGATTAAAAAAATAAAAAAAAAAATAAAACATCACACACATACATACATTCGTAAGGCCTTTGCCTGAATGACAACACAACACTCCGCCACTAAAATTACAGTTCAATGTCGATGGAAGCGGCAGTCACTAGAAAACCGATAGTTGCACACGCATTATTCCATGAACCAGCTAGTTCAGCAACCAACCATGCGTCATTTTTTGATCGTGCAATTCACAACACAAACCACCTCGGACGGATGTAAAGGCATTTCACATGAAATCCACAGTTCACACGCAATTAATTTAGAGGCCGGAATCATATACTACAAGTTCAAAATTAGAAAACAAGTGTGTGTGTGTGTGTGTGTGTGTGTGTGTTGTGTGTGTGTGTGTGTGTGTGTGTGTGTGTGTGTGTGTGTGTGTGTGTGTGTGTGTGTGTGTGAGGGCTGGTCTGGTTCGCAAGATCAGTTCCGCGTCTAACGTTCGTTGTCTCGGATGGCTGTGTGAGGTGCACCAAAATGGGATCTTCCCAGCCAACGTAAGCTAGCGAGGCAGGCGTTTCGAGAATGTAACCGCAACGTGCAGCCAGGGTCGTGGTTTGAGCGGGCAAAAGAGCAAATTTGTACGACCGTTCGACAAAGTCTCGATAATCGCCCACTCTCTCTCTCTCGATGAGTAGTGGGCCTGCAGTCAGTAAACTGGTATAGCTTTTCGGTCAGTCCTGTCGGCGTAGCTAGAAAGCTCGTCGGTAGGCGTCCAGTGGTTTTGCATGTATCACCTTGTACCGGGAGGGCACGATTCAGCGTTGCTACTCTTGGCCTGCGTGTGCGTGAATAGTCCGTCTGTCCGATAGATATCTGGTTGATCCTATCAGTATTCATACGCTTGTCGATTGTTACTCATCATTGGCACCTTTCCGTCTTGACAGACGATAGTTTGGTACATTGTGCTTTAAAAAGGCTTAATAACTACGATCCATGGCGGTGGCGAGTGTGGCTGGTAAGGCCAATTCTTGCTGCAAATGTTTGCCCACAGTAGGTGCATGTGAAAACATGGTCATTTCCACCATTTTGCACCATCTTACGTCTCTCACGCTCTGTGTGTGCTTTATCTGCAATCATTTTCTCCTTTGTCTTTATTCCATTTCTGATAGTTGCCCTCCATGCAACACGTTCAGCGGCGACATGCTCCCAATGTGCATTATCAATGCCTGTATCAATCATGTCCCGCTTATACACACATCTTTGTATCGTAGTAGAGGCCGACCCTGAGATCTCCTACCCGTCTGTAATTCACCAAAAAGATAGTCCTTTGGTATTCTACCATCATCCATCCTCCTAACGTGTCCTATCCATCTAAGTCTACGAAGACTGAGCATGGAATACACCGTCACACAACCTGATCTTTCCAATACTTCAGTATTTGTGATTTTGTCTTGCCACTTAATACCAAGTATTCTTCGCAGACACCGCATATGAAAGCTGTTTAAACGTTTCTCTTGGCGTGAGTAAGTTGTCCAGGTTTCACTGCCATAAAGAAGAGTACTAAGGACACAGGCTTGGTAGACGAGGACTTTTGTTTTGGCAGTAAGCTTCCTGTTCTCCCAGACTCTTTTTGCTAACATGTTCATTGTTGTTGCTGCCTTGCCAATCCTGATGTTGATTTCCTGATCGAGGGATAATTTGCTATTTACCTCTGATCCTAGATATGTAAAATGGTCTACTATCTCCAGTTCGGCGTCGTCAATAAAGATTGATGGTACACCATGTGCACCTTGTGACATAATCTGTGTCTTCTTTTTGTTAATTGTTAAACCAAATTCAGAACAAGCATTGGAGAATGCAGATAGTAGATGTTGTAATTCTTCCTCAGAGTGGGTCGTAATCGCAGCATCATCCGCAAAAAGCAACTCTCTGATTAGTACCCTGCCTAATTTTGGTCTTGGCCTTCAATCTCTGAGCATTATAGAGGCCACCATCCGAGCTAGAGTGAATGTATATACCATCATCCTGATCACGAAAGGCATATTTCAGTAGAAGTTAAAAGTATATCCCAAAGAGGGTGGGGGCTAGCACACAGCCTTGCTTAACTCCACTCTTGATTTCAAACTCTTCTGAAGTTGAGCCATCAAACTTGATTATACCCTTCATGCCTGTGTGGAACGATTCCACAATGGACAGAAGAGTTGGTGGGCAGCCAGTCTACTTTAGTGCTTTGAACAGACCCTCACGACAGACCAAATCGAATGCCTTTGTGAGGTCGATGAAGGCAATAAACAGTGGCTGATTTTGTTCCCGGCATTTTTCTTGCATCTGTCGCAATGAGAATATCATATCAATGGTAGACCGGTTCTGACGGAATCCACACTGTGATTCGGGGTAGACTCGATCTCCCAGGACTTGAAGTCTGTGCAGGACAATTCTGGCAAATACTTTCCCAACAATACACAGAAGTGAGATACCCCTATAGTTGTTACAGTCGCTCCGATCTCCCGTGTTCTTGTACAGCGTTATGACGTTTGAATCTTTGAAATCCTGTGGGACTTGTCCTTCTCGCCAGCATAGCTCTATTAGCTGGTGGATCTGTAGAGCGAGTGTGTCTTGCCCACTCCTGATAACCTCTATTGGAATCCCATCCTTACCTGGAGCCTTGCCAAATGCAAGCTCATTTATAGCACACTTTGTCACGAATTGGCAGCCTTTACTTCCCAGAACAATTTTCGGTTCACTTTTGATAGGCCATGTAGAGAATCAACAGACGAACAAAACTGTTTTCTCTATATTCAAGGCTATACCGTCTTGACGTAAGCTTGCAAAACCTGCAAGTAAACAAACCACCAGGAATGGCTTTCTATTTGGGAAGTTAATTTGACACCAGTACCAGTCACCCCATTTGTTATCAATCCAGCCAGACGGGAGGGCAGACTCAAGGGACTGAATAGTAATTAAAACCAACTAGCCATGACGTAAGCTTGCAGATGGCAAGTAAAATGGCAACTAGATAATTAGTATACACCTTGGGAAACTGCTAACCCAGACATGCTGAATCAACAATGAACTGGGCCATGGACTGTGTAATTAAAACCTGGTTTACCCACAGAGTTGTAACTGGCTGTTGACCATGAGAACCTAATTGTTCCCTTGACATGACACCTGATAAGAATAGCTAGGAAATCACCCAACCGCGATGGCTGACCCCATCTGGTAGAGACTAGATGCGCAAGGTGTGAAATCACTGATAAGACTCAGTGGGCTAATAATGGTCAGACCCACAGGTGTGAAGGCTAGTGTGCATGCAGAAAGAATTTTTATGACTGGACAGACTTGGAGTTAATTGCAATTACTGTCAGGAGGAGATAAGAAGAATTTATGAATGAATTCCTGGGAGATAAGTGTCTACTGCTAGGCTAGGTATAAAAACCCCTGCTAGGACTTTTTCCTCTTTAGATTAAATCTGACTTCAGAACAGCTCTCACAAGGAGCCCTATGTTATAGATCTCAAGACTAGAGACTACTGACTAGGAGTGTCAGGACTGACAGGATCTCAGAATACCGGCAAGCTGTTTTTCTTTGTTGAGTCTACTGGAGAGTGGGGATCTGGACCACAGTTCCAGATAGATGAAGTAACAAGTAAAGTTACGTAATGTTTCTCATCACAATATGTTATATGATTTTATCATCCTCATATTGACAATCATCCGATGTCTATTGTTATGATTAGCAAATAAATGTTGTAGTATTGTAACTCATAGTTCTGTCATTATATTTTTTTCCAATTGTGCATACGTGTTGTTATGTACATTGGTGGGGGTTCACTTACACACCAAAGAAAGGAGCAGTCAGGGAGAAAACCTGGACTGAGATAGTCGTCTATACTAATATATTTAGACTTAAAACATCTATCTTAAGCTAACCTTCTCTTTCCTATACCTTGGCGAATATTCAGCACAGTTCATTTCATTTTGTAACGAGCCACTTGGAGCTGTACGTTGGATATTCAGGGGCTTAATCTGTAGTTCAGCCATATAGATTTTGTCCCTAGTCAGTTTCTGACTATTAGGGGTTGCTCGCCAGTGAAAAATACTTTCATCTAGCCGGTGGGCCACCCCGACTTCTGACAGATTGGGCTTCTCGTCTGGAATTTGAATTCGGACTTCTCGTTTTCTATAACTCCGGTACTAGACCCTAGACATACGATTTTAAAAGTTAACTCTTGTAATCTTCAATCATCAAAATAGACTATCAGCAAATGTAGCTACTTTTAGTTGAGGAAGTTACAGAGTACATATATAACTTTTCAAAAGTATAACAGATAAGAACTTATGAGAAAACTACAGTCATCTATCATTTATTGATAACTGTTTTTAACTATTATCAATTAGTGATACCATTCATCATTTAATGATAAGTGAACACTTTAATCATATTTACATTGATGTGTTTGATGATTTAACTGCTTGACTGATTTGCAATTTTATGCTAATATATGCCATGTTCATTTTTGACATGTATGCAGTGCACTTTAATGTTTATTTAGGTAAATATTACTGTTGATTACTGTGTAGTATACCTCTCACACTTACTTCACTGCTGTCGCCAGGTACTACTTGAATATCATTTTCAGTTGTCTTTCACTGCTGAGGCTAGACTATAAACATTGAATAGAGTAGACTGTCAGTAGTTAACTCTTGTCTTTCTAGCTTAGATCTGATTTTTGATATATACATAGGAGCTTACCTGAATAGTCATTTGCAATTATGGCCTTACGTTACAGGAATCCCGAAGAGGACATGAAGGCGCGCGCAGATTTCGCAGAGTCCGCGAAAGGGTGGGGCATAAGAAAAGGCTTAGAGGGGAAGCAACTAGAAACATATATCATAGCTGAGTTAGAATGGTGGGACCAAGAAGAAGAAATTATGTTTAAAGAAAATGATGAGTTCTTTGGAGCACAAGAGCGTAGCAAAACGGAAGGAGAAGAGATGGAGAAAACGCATATGGAAGCAGTCACTGCAGAGAAGCTAACCTTTCTAGCGGAACATAAGGTAGGAGATATGGATGCTCACCCAACAGGAAGGAAGGGAATCTTGCCACCCACCGCGAATCAGAGGTAGTGGACCGGGAACTACAGGTTCTCATTCGACCCAGTCCTAAACGGAAAAGAGGGAAGAAGAAACGTGCCAAGGGCACTTCAAACAGTCACAAACGTGATAACTGTTTGCACCACGGCAATAGTCGTTTGACAGTACAGGACCTTCAGGAAAACCACTTGACTTCTACGAGAAATGAATCTCGAGAGAAAGAGGAACTGAAGACAAACCCTTTTAATGAGGTCGCAGGCAGAGACCTAGCCGATTCTCACATTCCCTTCGGTTCACAGAATCACGAAGTGGAATTACATCTGACTGAAATAGGGAGGAAGGAAGAAACGGAATCCCAGGTGAATTTGATTACTGCAACGCGGGAAGAATCACTAATTATCAGTCAGATAATTTAACTGGTCCGCCAGTACAAGACTCCCAGGAATCTCATTTACTTCAACGAGAGGTGACCCCAAGAGGAAGATGACCTGAGGACATCTTTTATGGAGGTCGGAGATCGAAAGGTAACCGACTTTATTATTCCCTTCAGCCCAGACGAGGAAGAAGTGGGATTAAATTTGACTGACAGTGGGATGAAGGAAGACCCGGAACCCCTTGTGATCTTTGAGGCTGCAGCTCAGGACAAGACACTAGATCTCAGTTCAAATCATTTACCTAGTGTGATGGATTGCTTAGACAGCCCACCACAGGATTTACCTCAACGGACTTAGCCCATGAAAGCCGACCAGAGAGGAACATCCATGACCAGGAAACATTTCCAGTTGTTATCTCACAGTATACCAGTTCGGAGACTCAGGAAACACAAGGAATTTGTCATGAGCCAGAATATGGACTCTGATATTGTGCAGACAACATTGTCTGTAGTTGCTAAAGAAGAAAATTCTTTGCAAAAGATGGAGGAAGAAAAGCCTATCATCTCATTAGCTGAAGTTATCAGGGAATTCCGCAACAGGGACCTGAAGTAACAGAAGTCAAGAGGGGTTGGAATCAGCACTCTTAGGACTCAATCTACCCTTCAGTCAGGTCGATTTGATAGGAGTAGAAACAGCTATTTGTGGATACTTTATTCAAAAGTACTCCACTTTATCGCCTGTGAATAACCCATGTTTTTTCTCAAGGCTGGACAACTTGGTACACTAAATTTCCAATTTCTAGCACGGGTTTTTACACGAAACTCTAATGCAGAGAAACTCAGCCATTAACTGAATACAGGGGGAAAAAACCGCGACACCGAGGAGGGACGATTGTTACGCCCGACTTTGAAGAAGAAAGCGCCAGTTGAATTTATTCATGGGACCATGATGTGTAACATTATTCCTTTCAAAAGGAGCTAGATAGATCTGTTAAGAATCTATAAAAGGGTGGAGGATATCACGGAGACAAGCTTATGCAAGACCTCACTACGGGTACATCCTCGCCTGAAAGGAGTAAATCACGTGAGGGAATGGTGTAAAACAATTGCTGTCCAGAGGCGTAGAAGAATCCCGTTGATTGTGATCTTTCCGGAGGGTAAAATTACAACCTCCTGACAATTACCGATTTTACCAAGCTATTGCATGGAATCCCGGCCGAAAAACCAGGTACAAGGATCTATCCAGAGTATCTTTGGGCTATGGAAATGGAACGTCTTTATGCAGAAGCAGGACAAACCCATTGCCACAAGAATATTGGAAACCTTTAGGCAGATACAGAACGGAGAGTGCGTAGGCATTATTCTGGGAGGTACGGCGTGCTTGACAAAAGATTTCTGGCAGAAGCTTTTTTTTAAGGGGAAAGCTCTGTCACGAATTGGCAGCCTTTACTTCCCAGAACAATTTTCGGTTCACTTTTGATAGGCCATGTAGAGAATCAACAGACGAACAAAACTGTTTTCTCTATATTCAAGGCTATACCGTCTTGGACGTAAGCTTGCAAAACCTGCAAGTAAACAAACCACCAGGAATGGCTTTCTATTTGGGAAGTTAATTTGACACCAGTACCAGTCACCCCCATTTGTTTATCAATCAGCCAGACGGGAGGGCAGACTCAAGGGACTGAATAGTAATTAAAACCAACTAGCCATGACGTAAGCTTGCAGATGGCAAGTAAATGGCAACTAGATAATTAGTATTACACCTTGGGGAAACTGCTGACCCAGACATGCTGAATCAACAATGAACTGGGCCATGGACTTGTAATTAAAACCTGGTTTACCCACAGAGTTGTAAACTGGCTGTTGACCATGAGAACCTAATTGTTCCCTTGACATGGACACCTGATAAGAATAGCTAGGAAATCACCAACCGCGATGGCTGACCCCATCTGGTAGAGACTAGAGGCGCAAGGTGTGAAATCACTGATAAGACTCAGTGGGCTAATAATGGTCAGACCCACAGGTGTGAAGGCTAGTGTGCATGCAGAAAGAATTTTATGACTGGACAGACTTGGAGTTAATTGCAATTACTGTCAGGAGGAGATAAGAAGAATTATGAATGAAATTCCTGGGAGATAAGTGTCTACTGCTAGGCTAGGTATAAAAACCCCTGCTAGACTTTTCCTCTTTAGATTAAATCTGACTTCAGAACAGCTCTCACAAGGAGCCCTATGTTATAGATCTCAAGACTAGAGACTACTGACTAGGAGTGTCAGGACTGACAGGATCTCAGAATACCGGCAAGCTGTTTTCTCTTGTTGAGTCTACTGGAGAGTGGGGATCTGGACCACAGTTCCAGATAGATGAAGTAACAAGTAAAGTTACGTAATGTTTCTCATCACAATATGTTATATGATTTTATCATCCTCATATTGACAATCATCCGATGCTATTGTTATGATTAGCAAATAAATGTTGTAGTATTGTAACTCATAGTTCTGTCATTATATTTTTTTCCAATGTGCATACGTGTTGTTATGTACATTGGTGGGGGTTCATTTACACACCAAGGAAAGGAGCAGTCAGGGAGAAAACTGGACTGAGATAGTCGTCTATACTACTATAGATTTAGACTTAAAACATCTATCTTAAGCTAACCTTCTCTTCCTATACCTTGGCGAATATTCAGCACAGTTCATTTCATTTTGTAACGAGCCACTTGGAGCTGTACGTTGGATATTCAGGGGCTTAATCTGTAGTTCAGCCATATAGATTTTGTCCCTAGTCAGTTTCTGACTATTAGGGGTTGCTCGCCAGTGAAAAATACTTTCATCTAGCCGGTGGGCCACCCCGACTTCTGACACCTGGAGCCTTGCCAAATGCAAGCTCATTTATAGCACACTTAACTTCTGTTATGGTGGGAAGTGTGTCCAGGTGGTCAAGAGTTGGCAGGGCCTCTATAGCGTTGAGGGCATCATCCGCTAGCTTGGTCTCACTTGAGTAAAGCTCTAAATAGTGCTCTACCCATCTATCCGTCTGCTGTTTCTTATCAGTGATGATTTCTCCAGTCAAGGTTTTCAGCGGTGCATTTCTTTTGATCATTGGACCACAGGCTTTCTTTATCCCTTCATACATGCTTCTGATGTTTCCCTTATCACTTGCGATTTGAATGGACTCACATAACTTGATCCAATAGTCATTCGCACACTGCCTGGCAGCCTTTTGTACATCCTTCCTTGCTTGCTTCAGCTCACTCAAGAGGTTACGCGTTGGTCTTCCTTGTTTCTTAAGAGAGCTATCTTCTTTTTATCAATCAAGGGCTGCAGTATCTGGCTGTTTGCGCAAACCAGTCCTGCCTCTTATGATCCACAGTGCCGTAAACCCCTTACCGCTGTTTTATAAATAGTTTTCCTTAAGTTTACTCCATTTATCATTTACTATACAATTTTCTGATGTATCATTGAAAGCGTCTTCAAGTTGCTGTTGAAATTCAAAGCACTTTCCAGGATCGTGAGTGTTAGTAATATTAATCCTGGGCTAGACTTGTGTTTAGCTGTGTAGATTCTCTTTGGTCTCAGTCTAACCCTTGCAACAACCAAAGAATGATCTGTATCACAGTCAGCACTGTGGTAACTTCGAGTTAATGATGTATGGTTCAGATGTTGTCTCCGTGTGATAATGAAGTCCAGCTGATGCCAATGGCCGGATCTTGGATGTTTCCATGTGACCTTATGCATCTCTTTTGTTTTAAAAAAGGAGTTTGTAATACATAGGTCATTTCTAGTGCAATGCTCCAGCAGCCTTTGCCCATTATCATTCATGCGACCGATGTTGTATTTTCCAAGGCACACTGCCATGAACTCGAGTCCTTGCCCACACGAGCATTGAAATCACCGAGCATATAAATGTAGTCAGATTTTGGAACTGCCTTGATCGCAGAGTCTAGCTGCTCATAGAACATATCCTTCACATCATCAGAGGAAGCGAGTGTCGGTGCATATGCAGTGAGAATGGTGGCAAATCCACAAGAGGTTGCCAAGCGCAGTGATAATAATCTTTCATTACCTCCAGCTGGGATATCAATCATTCCCAGTAGCGAATTCTTCACTGCAACGCCCACACCATGTTGCCTTTTTCTGCCTGCCCTCTTCCCTTCCAAAAAAGGTGTAATTGTTTTCCCTGAGTGACCCTTCCTCAGCGAGGCGAGTCTCCTGCAGGCCAGCAATATCAATGTTAAGACGATCGAGTTCAGCATCAATCATAGCCGTTTTTCTCACATCGTCAATATTTGTCAAGTCAGTGGAAAATCCTGGACACATGGTTCTCACGTTCCAGGTTGCAAGCCGCAGCTTGAGGTTTCTATTCTTTTTATTAGTACCTGGTGCATTGGTTTTACAGCCTGCGATTCAGATTTTGTCCTAGCCCCAAGCACCCATTGAAGCAGGCAGGCTGTGGCGGATCAGAACCCAATTGGCTGGGGGCTGCCCAGCTTGAGGCGGGCGGTAGCTGATCAGTGACACCTGTAGGTGTCTCCCACCGTCAGAGGCAAAGCGTGGCGCCCCATGTCTACGCCAACTGACAAGGACTTATAACCCGTAACAGTTGCCTCTCGCTTTGATTCCGAGACCGGTTAAGACCAGGGATGGAGTTATTGCCTCTCCATAGCACAAAGCCTGGGCTAAAATAAAGAAACCATGTGTTGCCCATGCAGCATGATCCCTCTCTCGGTCTGCCTAGTTCACTCCAGAGGAAAGTTGACACCTATAATCTGGAACAAGACAAGCTGCAGAAGCTGCCGGATCAGCAAAGCAATGCTCTAACTGTCCGCCTGTCGGAGCTTCGATCCTAGACCAGCTGCCAACCAAGGCTTAGGGCCTGATCTGCCCTGCCATGACTATTTTGTCTTTGAGTTGCATTTCCTCGCACCAGGATAAGGCTTGTACCCTCCCAATTGCGCTCTTCCGCCCGAAGCCGTTGGCACAATGTGGGGTGTCGGGTTTGGTAAGCGCCGCCCAACATTCGGCGCTGACAGAAACCAGGTAGTACCGTCTACTGTCATACGGTAGCTCAGTCATATCTGACTAAGACCTGACTTACCGATTGTTACTACCTTTGTCTTAAAGCTGAAAATTAAAGGAATTGGCGGAAGGGCCGTTTGCACGAGGTTCTACTGAGAGCCAATATATACAGGGATAACTGGCCGTGGCAGCCTAACGTCCACTGCATCTGTTTCCGTCTCCAGCCGTCTTGCCATGCTCGCCACTGGAACCAGATGGATGCAGACGAGAGCGCGAGGTCGATGGAGTTGCGCCACCACTACCTCGCTATAATCCAAACTAAAGCGCAAGTTATTCGTTCTTCATCAAATCAAAGATGTAATGAATGAATGGTCCTCATCATTCGTGATGGACGAACATCCATATGTGTGTGTGTGTATGTGTGTGTGTGTGTGTTAGTGTGTGTCTATGTAATATACCTAATTCTCTCTCTCTCTCTCTCAGTGTCGGTCATATAATTAAATAATTTGTCACCAAGGAGTTTTCTGCCACACCTCTGTTGTGTGACTGTCCCATCACGAGCTTTAATGCACACAGGAATAGGTGACAAACTTCCCTCACTTAGCGAGACGACGAACGCAGGCGTCGAATTCTCCCCAAACCGCGCTCATGACATCACAGCTCCTTAACAACCTCTCTCTCTCTCTCTCTCTCTCTCTCTCTCTCTCTCTCTCTCTCTCTCTCTCTCTCTCTCTCTCTCTCTCTCTATATATATATATATATATATATATATATATATATAATATATATATATATATATGCAGACATATGTAATATTTACGTAACATCTGAACCCAAACACATACTGCCCCAGTGTGCCTGGTCTACATACTCGTGTCTGGAAATGGGAAATACCAAGATGCCTGATCAACACTAGTGCAGCATGCACTTCTGTGATGTTTTCGCTCGCGCGCGCTCACACACACACACACACACACACACACACACACACACACACACACACGCACGCACACACAACCAGGCACAGTGAGAGAGGCGAACAAATGTCTTGTCATACTTTGGCCTGTAAATGACAACGGGACGGCTATCGATGAGCCCCGGGGGTGAGTGGCCGAACCAGCGCCTGTCTGCCACTGAAGGTATACCGTAGTTGAGATAGCTGTAAGGTCAGGTCTATTTTCTCTCATGGTTTGTTTTCTCATCTGTGATTGTGCTCAATATGGCTGGGCCGTGGCTGGCTTGTCTGGCTTATATGTTGCTTGCATATTCTGTCGTGAAGGCAGGCAGGCAGGCAGGCACGCACGCACGCACGCACGCACGCACGCGCGCACACACACACACACGCACGCACGCATACAAGCACTTACACACACAGACACACACACACGCACACAGGGGCGGCGAATCGGAGAGAATTTGGTAGATAGGAATCTATATATCTATGGGCCTGTCGTTTGTACAACTCAGAATGCATGTCATGGCCTCATTCTGCATGTGTTCCAGCTTCTCGAGCTGACTGTGCAATGTTGCGAGCCGCCACACATCATGCTCAATCACCGACATAAGTATTTGTTGGTAGAGAGTGTATCCAAATAAGTGTTCCATGCCCGCCCTTGCCATCGCCTCCAGGACATTGAACCCTTTCATCGTTGCCTTGATCAAACTCCAAGCCAATGTGGGCTCAACTGATACAACTCATAACTTGAATGAATTTTAAACGATGGAGAAATTATGTGGCCAACAATTACCGATAGAATGAAACACATTGCTGTTTATTAATCAGCTGTCAACGAGATAAATTGTACTCACAGAATTAGTAAATAGTCCTCTACCTGGCCCGTGACACCAGGCCGGCTGCAGAATAAATATAACATTTAACTATCCGTGCGTGTACACCACCCGTTGTTTCTTTCTCTGGGGTTTGTCACCGGCATTCCTCCTTCTCGTCTACCCATCAGTCATGATGTCGTAAGAATCAGTGTGTCTAGGTGACCTCTGCTCAAAGTGGTGTCAGTTGACGTTAATTCATTGTTTGCTCTGCAATGTCATTTATCCACTATCCTTCCATGAATATCGTTCTCCACTTTCTCCAGTTATGCCAGTGTCTATCCGTCTCTTCAAAGAGTCTACTGTCCTGTCTATCTCTTCAGAAGTCGCCTTAGTCCTCCCCGAATTTAGCAACACACCCGTTCTGCTTGATGAAATCACAGCGTATCCAGTCCTTACGTTTCGTCGTCAGGTTGTCATTCCCGTGACGTATTCCTGCATCCTTTGGATTTAGTGCATAGTCGGGAATTCTCAATCTCGCGTGTACCAGGCACCTGCCTTGTGGCAATCGTCTACAGGGCATTGAACCCCTTCCCTTCCTCTAAATTCAGCTCTACCCTCTCTACAGAACTGTCAGCTGCCATGCCTGGGTGGGCATCTCTAAGTCTGCTGGTACTGAAATAACTCCCAAATATGTCTGCTTTCTGAGTGTTATTGACAGAACCCGACTCCGTAGACTATTCTCTGACTGTCTCCACCACAAACTACATTTCTCTAGAGATGTCCACCCTATTTCTCCACTGTCTTGGGGTGGGTTGAGTCCCGCACTCGGGACATTCCCATGCGTGCTCCATCTCACCTTCAATGGCCAGCGGCGAGTGAATGGTACTACTGGCAGTCTGATTATGTATCCGTCTGGGTATTCCTCGGAGTCCTGAGTGTCGGCCAGATCCTCCTGCCACTCCCTGCAGTATCAGTCTCTCCAGGCCGTGATGTTCTGTTCTCCTGTACCATACACACGATCACTCACGGCCTGGTCCACGTCTGCTCCATCAAACACTAACACCCACTGAACGGTACAGACCCAGCCAGCCCGTCCGCCAGATCGTTTCCCGCCACACCATCTCTCCACTGTGTGTACACAAGGACATGGTCAGCAAATGTCAACATTGACCATCTCTCCACTGTGTGTACACAAGGACATGGTCAGCAAATTTCAACATTGACCATCGTCGAACCTGACAGAATCTGGACTGACAATCAGACTCTATAAATTGCTCTGCAAATTCCATTTCCCGATATTCCTCTCAAAGCTGCCGCGATAGTACATGCATTTATTTAGAACGGGAGAAGGGAAACACCAGATGATCCTTCGGGAGCGCATATTCACAGGTTCGTTGAAATTAATGAGATGATAACAGTTCCCCACCAAAGAAGAAGAAGTGAAAGAAGAAGAAGAAGAAGAAGAAGAACAACAACAACAACAACAATAACAACAACAACAGCAGCAGCAACAATAACAACAACAACAACAACAACAACAACAACAACAACAACAACAACAACACAAAAGAAAGTAATACATCAATTAACTCATGTTTGATTCCAATATTTACACACATGATTCCCCGGCTTTACGTGACCTAGATCATCTACCCACAGACCTGTAACTAAGCATATTACGAGGTACTCAGCGAGAGATATGACCACATTTCGCCTCAGATTTCGCAATTTTTCAACACATATTTGGCCGCTTAACGAAATGACGCACATCGAGATCATCTTCAGTGTCAGATGTAAGTAGCGTTGGCACACAAATCCGGAAATCGATATTCTTACAATCTCTCGTGTTGTCCCCACTGTCAATTTGTGTCTGTCGGAAAATGAATGCTTGTTGTGAAATGTACGAGAATACAACCATTAAAAGTTGCTCACGCTACACAAGAATAATAACGATGTCTGCTAACTGAATAGTATCATGATAATTATCTGTAATTGTCTCTGTAGCTTACGGGGCATAGTGATCGTCGTGGTGTCATCATTCTCTGGCATACCGGGTCGAGGTTTCGACATCAGCTGTGGGCGATTCGAAAGCAGATCGCCTTGCGTTGATTGTGATGCTATGAGTATTTCTGACCGCACTGGCAAACTGCTGAACTAACACTGCCTTGTAAATCACCCCTTGCCTCCGCTAGCCTACAGGACGGACACTCTTGGCCAAGTTCCAGTACCCGTTTATTCCCCTCCCCCACCTCCTCCTCATCCCCAAGCCCGATCCAGTTAGTCAAACAAGCCACTAGAATAACAAAATCATCTGCAACACTTATAGATCATATTTATACTACGTGTGCTGACAACATCACAGAATTTACTGTACCTATTAATGCAATGAGCGATTACTACCAAGTATGTTTTACGTGGTCGAAAAGAGGTACCAAAACTCTAAAACACAAACATATAAGTATAAAATATAGAAATTATAAAAACTTCAATCAAGATGCCTTTTTACAATACCTGCTCAACTCATCTCTGGACTATGTTTACCAGCTTCCTGACCCAGATGATGCTCTGGACCACTGGCTGAAGACCTTTCTAAGTGTATTTGATAAGCATGTTCCATTTAAGGAAGTTCGTGTTAAACATCACACTAAGCTCCCGTGGACCACACAGGAGGTAGTTGAACTTATGAGAGACCGGGACAGGGCACATAAAAATAGAGATATAACTATGTACCGTCGTCTGAGAAACAAAGTTCAATATGTTATTCGAAAGGAAAAGAAAACCTATTTTAAGAACTTAATAATAGATAAAACCAACACTAAAGATATATTAGTTAGTTAGTTAGTCTTTCCTCTTAACCTAAGTCAGCGCATAGTACAGAAGTCATGGCTCTCCATGTCCGGCGGTTCGCTGCTACCTGTTGTAGATCTTGGATATTCACTTGGCCGTTGAATGAGCCTTCTCTGATGATGGTTCTACGCAGGGTCTCTCTTAGTCTTCTCCGTTTTCTTTTGCCTACTGGTGACCATATGAGGGCTTGGTAAGGGAGTCTTGTCTTGTCCATTCTGAGTACATGGCCGATGTAGTTCCAACGGCGTTTTCTTATAAAATTTGATACAATATCTTGCTTAGTCTCTTGTCTTATTTGCGCATTGGTTTTGAAATCTGTCCACTGGATGTTTAGAATTCTTCTAAGACATTTGTTCTCAAAATTGTCTAATTTTTTATCTAAAGCTACCGTTGATTTCCAACTCTCACATCCATACGTTAGCACTGGAATCACACAAGAATTGAAGATTTTAAGTTTCGTATGTTGGCTGAGTGACTTTGACTTCCAGATGTTTAACAGTTTATTGAAGGCACCAGATGCCAGTGAGATTCTAGATAATATTTCTGGTGATGAGTCCCCTGTAGATGTCATTTTGCTTCCTAGGTATGTGAAGCTGTTGACTTTTTCAAGAACATGGTTGCTTAATTTGGTGTCGTCTGAACTGTTGGTAAGATCAATAGTTTTTGTTTTTGTGGTGTTAATTTGGAGACCAATTTGTCCTGAAACATTTTGGAGATGGTTTATTTTCTCTTGGGCATCTGGGTGTGTTGAACTCAAAAGCACTATGTCGTCAGCAAAGTCCAGGTCTTCTAGAATTTTGTCAACCCAATGGATACCCCTATTTGTGTTGTTTGTGCATTTGCGCATGACCCAATCGATAGCTATTCCAAAGAGCATCGGTGACAAGACACAACCCTGTTTCACTCCCGTTTCCACTGAGAACCAGTCAGAGTTGCCTGATTCTGTTCTCACGCAGCAACGTGTCTCCTTATAGAAAGATTTTATGATGTTGGTATATTTGGTAGGAAAACCATAGATGTTAAGTAGATTCCAAAGTGAAGGACGGTGGATACTGTCGAAGGCTTTTTGAAAGTCGACAAAGTTGGTGATTAATTTCGACTGGAATTCTACAGAGTCTTCAATGATTATTCTAAGAGTGAAAATGTGGTCTATACATGACCGTTTTGGTCTGAAGCCAGCTTGTTATTCTCTGAGTCTTTCATCTATAGACATTTTCAATCTCTCAAGTAACATGCTACAAAAAAGTTTTCCTGGTACTGGCAGTAGGGTGATACCACGCCAGTTATTACAATCAGACATATCACCTTTTGTTAGGCAGTTTAAAAATTACACCATCCTTCCACTGCTGTGGTGCGGATTCGTTTTGCCAGATTTCATTGATTAGCTGTAACAAACGTTATAAGGTCATCGGCTGCCATGAGCATTTCACCTCAGATGTCGTCTTCACCAACAGCTTTGTTGTTCTTCAATTTTTTGATGGCTGCTTTAATCTCTTCCATGGTAAATGACTCACAGGAGGCATCTGGATGCGGCATGGTGATTTCTCCATCCATGTTGGGAACACTGTCAGGCTGCGGTCTATTTAAAATTTCTTTGAAATGCTCTGCCCATCGTTGCTTTTGGTGGTCATCGGATAACAGTAGTTTACCTTGTTTGTCTTTGATGGGTTTGTTTGGTGTAGGTGATATATGGAAAGCAATTAATACCTTGACAAACAAACACAAATCATAACAATCGTTACCATCAAATCAGGTTACATGTGATCAATTCATTAATTTCTTTGAATCCGACATAAACCAACTGAAGGGTGCAATACAAGATGTGCCTCATGACATATCTTTATTATCATCATTCTGTTAGAGCAAATGCTATGGAGACATTCCCACAAACATACCGCTAATGACGACCAATGAAGTATTTACTCATCCCAGTAACCCAAAAAACAATAACAACTCATCAGGACTAGATGGAATCAGTAATCGGATCCTTCGCTATGCTGCACTGGCGATCTGCGAGTCACTAACTTTATAATATAATCAAGTGTCTCACCACAGGTCACTTCCCATCAGCCTTTAAAATCGCTAAAGTGTATCCTCATTTAAAAGCTGGTTCATTAGACGATTGCATCATGAGTAATTATAGGCCAATTTCCATATTATCCTCACTATCCAAACCGCTAGAAAAGCACATCCACAAAACAACACTAGAGCACTTAGTTCGCCACAAACTAATAGCTGACAGTCATTCAGGATTTCGGCCAAAATATTCCTGCCATACGGCCCTAACAAACATGATAGAAAACTGGCATCAAAATATTAACAGCAATACTCTATGTGGAACGATGTTCATAGACTTTAGAAAAGCATTCGATATGATAGATGATACTATCCTAATTTAAAAAAAAACTAGAAACAATGAAAGTAAGCTTTAATATAGTGACATTAATAAACTCATTTTTATTACACAGAAAACAAGTCGTATCACACAAAAAATCTCTATCCCGAGCCATTTCCATTAATACTGGAGTACCACAGGGGTCTATACTTGGCCCTCTGTTATTTGCCATTTATATAAATGATTTTCACTTATATCTGTCACCGTCCTGCGATCTATTTGCAGACGACTGCACAGTATATACAAACGCTATTGATCGTAATGTGCTAGAATTATCCTTGCAAACAGGAAATAAATAGTGTAGTTAACTGGGAGTCATGCAAACCGCATGCAAATTAAACATTTCTAAAACAAAATCTATGTTAATAGGAACCAGGCAAAGACTTCACACTCTAAACTCGCAGAGAACTCTTACAGCTGCACATTGGTAGCACGCCTATAGAAAGTGTAACCGAGCACAAGGCACTGGGTCTTATCATAGATCAAAATCTATCCTTTAATTCCCATGTTCATACTCTAGTTAAACAAATAGCCAAAAAAGTATACCAACTTGCCAAAATTAAAAATTTCCTCCTATACTTCCCACATACAAACACATATTGATTATTGCTCCACAATCTGGGATGATGCTCCATCAATAACAAAACGTCCTGTAGTTCACTCCAGAAAAGGGCAGTGCGTCTAATCAATGGTGATAAGCTTACAGACAATTCTAACCTACATGAACGTCTTCAGTTACTGCCACTCCACAAACCCCTACTTTTTAATAAGGCTAAACTAATTCACAAAATCCTATTTCAAAATTCCCCAAGCTACCTTTGGCCATTGTTTAAATATAACGCAAGACATAGCGAACGACTAAATATACTTCATGTCCCTAAACCTACGATAGACTTATATAAAACAAGTTTAGCATACTCTGCCACTCAGTTGTGGAATAATCTTCCATAAGAAATCAAAGACACAACAATTATACATACAGTCGCAACCTATTTGAACACTACTTCAGGACAGACTACATTTCCCATAAAAAAAAAAAAAGTGTAACAAAGACAATAATAATGATAAATTATCTCGAGCGACAACTAGCCAAAAAAAAAAAAAAAAACATTCCCATATGTATGGCACGTTACACCCACCTTGGGTATTCACTATGCCCATGTTAAACATTGTCTCAACGAGTCATGTATTATTGATTATTTTTCATGCGTTTTAATGCTTATTGTTCTTTTGTTGTCAAAGAATTGCTTCATAAGAGATGTTGAATGAAAGAATGTATGAGAGGAAATAGAGAAGAAGGGCAGAATGTCAGACGGGCCTGCGTGCCCAATTCTTAACCATTTGAAAATAAAGATTTTCGTTCCTTCGTTCGTTCGATCAGGGTAACGTGAAGCCATTTGTGCAGATGGTGGATGAAGTTGAAGAGCAGCCGACAGCTAGGTTGTAGGTTA
The DNA here is from genome assembly GCA_014155875.1 of Cepaea nemoralis. Taxonomy (NCBI): domain Eukaryota; kingdom Metazoa; phylum Mollusca; class Gastropoda; order Stylommatophora; family Helicidae; genus Cepaea; species Cepaea nemoralis. Next base: position 499,953 of record JACEFZ010028070.1, read on the forward strand.
TGGTCTCTAATTTCACTACGGTAGGCAGAGGATCTCATTTTGGAGGCAATGGCTATAGTTATCAACTAGTATAATCACTGGCCAGAAGGAAAGTAATGGCAAACTACCGTCTTTACCGATGCCACGATAGTCGTGTTTCGTGTAATAGAGTGGTCGAGACAAGAACACAGAGCTGGTTAACGACTCTGATGATCGGACGTTGTTGTCCCAGCAAGCAGATTGTGTTGTCCCATGACGCAGACTGTGTTGTCCCATCACGCAGATTGTGTTGCCCCAGCAAGCAGATTGTGTTGTCCCATGGCGCAGATTGTGGTGTCCCATGACGCAGATTGTGTTGTCCCAGCAAGCAGATTGTGTTGTCCCAGCAAGCAGATTGTGTTGTCCCATGACGCAGATTGTGTTATCCCATGCCGCAGATTGTGTTGTCCCATGACGCAGATTGTGTTGTCCCATGACGCAGATTGTGTTGTCCTATGACGCAGATTGTGTTGCCCCAGCAAGCAGATTGTGTTGTCCCATGACGCAGATTGTGTTGTCCCAGCAAACAGATTGTGTTGTCCCATGACGCAGCTTGTGTTGTTCCCATGACGCAGATTGTGTTGCCCCAGCAAGCAGATTGTGTTGTCCCGTGACGCAGATTGTATTGTCCAGCGAGCAGATTGTGTTGTCCCAGCAAGCAGATTGCGTTGTCCCATGACGCAGATAGTGTTGTCTCATGACGCAGATTGTGTTGTCCCATGACGCAGATTGTGTTTTCCCATGAAGCAGATTGTGTTGGCCCATAACGTAGATTGTGTTGTCCCAGCAAGCAGATTGTGTTGTCCCAGTAAGCAGATTGTGTTGTCTCAGCAAGCAGATTGTGTTGTCCCAGCAAGCAGATTGTGTTGTCTCTGCAAGCAGATTGTGTTGTTCAGGAAGCAGATTGTGTTGTCTCAGGAAGCAGATTGTGTTGTCCCATGACGCAGATTGTGTTGTCCCATGACGCAGATTGTGTTGTCCCAGCAAGCAGATTGTGTTGTCCCATGACGCAGATTATGTTGTCCCAGTAAGCAGATTGTGTTGTCCCAGCAAGCAGATTGTGTTGTCCAAGCAAACAGATTGTGTTGTCCTGTGACGCAAATTGTGTTGTCCCAGCAAGCAGATTGTGCTGTCCCAGAAAGCAGATTGTGTTGTCCCATGACGCAGATTGTGTTGTCCCAGCAAGTATATTGTGTTGTCCCATGGCGCAGATTGTGTTGTCCCAGCAAGCAGATTGTGTTGTCCCAGCAAGCAGATTGTGTTGGCCCATCACGCAGACTGTGTTGTACCATGACGCAGATTGTGTTGTCCCATGACGCAGATTGTGTTGTCCCAGGAAGCAGATTGGGCTGTCCTAGGATGCAGATTGTGTTGTCCCAGGAAGCAGATTGGGCTGTCCTAGGATGCAGATTGTTCTTCCAATTTCCGACTCCCTATTCTATTCCCGCCTGTCTTCGATATTTAGAACACTGTCCCTGAACCAGTTCACTTCCGTCCCACCTGTATCCTGCTCACATCCTGCAGCACTTCCACGTCATCTCCGTGGTCATCTCCGTGGTCATCTCCGTGTGTTGTTAGGTATCTTCTCTGTTTCTGTTGCCATATGGGTTCCAGAGGATTCCAGTTGATCGACAAATCTCTGCCGTCCATATCAGATGTTCTAGTAGTGTGATTATTTCCCCTTGGTTCACCTTGTCCACCGACCCCTCATGACGCACCAGTAGAGATCTGTTGTAACTTCCGTAACTCGTTATAATGGCGGCCTAAGGATGTCTATGGCATTGTGTGTGCCCTTTCCCGCTACAAATCCACCCCGCTCATCTCCAATCTCTGGGGTAATCTTGTTTCTTCCTCTTCTCTAGTTATGCTTTCGTCAGCTTTTGTTTATCAACTTGTGTTCTATCGATCATCAGCATCTTTTCCTCATCGCTTGATTCTCTGGGATTTGTTTAGTTCTCTTCGTGAGCTCCACATAGGTCGCATTCTTGCATAGCACAGGAATCATTCTATTCACCAATTAATTCATGTATGGGTATAACCTTATCAAACTAGTGTCCATGGACAGGATGTTATTCACATAAAGGAGTCGTGCCTCTTGTAGGATTTGAAGCATGTTTTTGTCCTTGGTGTTTTCCCATCTTCTAATCAGGTGACAGATGACACATACTTACAAGACTGCTGATCGTGTCACGAGGCTGACCAGGACAGTCAAGACTATCGACATGGCACAACACCATGATGATATTGGACAGTGTAATAGTTTATGTGTGTTGGGGTGTATGGAGCATACGCAGGTCAAACACTCAGCGGTTTGGGCCTTACCTGGATCGATTCAAACCCGACAGAGGCCAACGATTTTACTCCATCAGTGATTAATTATGTAGCAGATGTCGATGTGGGATAAAATAGGACATCTGGAAACAATTAATCTGCACAGCTCTAAACTTTGTAATTTAGTAAATCATCATCATCATCATCATCATCATCATCATCATCATCATCATCATCATCATCATCATCATCATCATCATCATCATCATCATCATCATCATCATCATCACCACCACCACCACCATCATCATCATCATGTGCCATGCCGACAAGCGTGTGGAGTCAAATAAAGCCACCCCAAAGTTAACCACAGTTTTGGGTCAGCTCTGTTGCGATTCTGCTTTGTGTCCAAGCCATCCATGCATTCAACTCTTTCCGCTGCTGACTCTTTGCCCACACATTTTGTCAGTTATCACTAACTTTCAAGTTTATTTCTCTGTATAATGTACCCACAAATCTGCAGTCTCCACGTCTAATTTCTTTAATCCATTTCCAGTCTTTATGTGTTCTTTGAAGAACTTTTTTTTAAATGTTGCGTATTCCTTACATGACGTTGCAGTCAACACCATCATTTTTCAGCTGATGTTGATATACTAGGCAATTATTTTACGTTCAGTAATTTGCCACTGCTTTCTGAACGACGGCTCACATACCCCCGTAAGTTACAAGCGCGACGCGATCCGCTGCCGAATCTAGCGCAGCTGTTTTCCTCACGAGGATATACGCGATTACGAACAACATCGTTAACACCTTGGCCAGGGAGACCGGTTTGAAGAAATATCCCATTCTTTTATTCCCCTGTAAATATTCTTTTCATTTTCTTCAGACAATTAGATTATTTTAAAAATATACATATATGTATAAAAGCAACAAATTCTGGTAAGGATTACCTTGACCTCCGATAATCTACTTGCTCATTGGTTGCTTTCTGTAACGAACTCTCGACGTTTGAAATGTCTATTTCCTCATTGTAGTTATACCTGATGAAATGTTTCCGCCCTGTGTTGTACATATTTCCACCACATGAATCCATATCACACTATAACCAACAACACAACAACGCACATCCTTTCTTCTAGTTGGGCAATTTTCTTAAGCTGTCGGCTGACCTCGTTCTGGACAAGGATATTAGCATATTTAGCCGGCCAGGGGCTTGGAGAGTAATTCTGCAAAGCCAGATCATCATAGTATTGTTTGTGTCGCTGTTTGTTTATTGATTGTCCACACAGGCAGGGGCTTTGGGAGGAGAGGGGAGGGGAGGCAGACACAGACGCGGCCAGGACAGGAGATGATGGGCACCTCTGTTGGTGCAAGACTAGAGAAAGTGTTAGGTGCAGGTGTAGGGCATATATGCCGTATTCTTATATCTGTCTACTGAATGTCACAGTAATCATGTCTAGGACATATATGCCGTCTTCTTATGTCTGTCTACTGAATGTCACAGTAATCATGTCTAGGACATATATGCCGTCTTCTTATATCTGTCTACTGAATGTCACAGTAATCATGTCTAGGACATATATGCCATATTCTTATATCTGTCTACTGAATGTCATAGTAATCATGTCTAGGACATATATGCCATATTCTTATATCTGTCTACTGAATGTCATAGTAATCATGTCTAGGACATATATGCCATATTCTTATATCTGTCTACTGAATGCCACAGTAATCATGTCTAGGACATATATGCCGTCTTCTTATATCTGTCTACTGAATGTCACAGTAATCATGTCTAGGACATATATGCCGTCTTCTTATATCTGTCTACTGAATGTCACAGTAATCATGTCTAGGGCATATATGCAATATTCTTATATCTGTCTACTGAATGTCATAGTAATCATGTCTAGGGCATATATGCAATATTCTTATATCTGTCTACTGAATGTCATAGTAATCATGTCTAGGACATATATGCCATATTCTTATATCTGTCTACTGAATGTCATAGTAATCATGTCTAGGACATATATGCCATATTCTTATATCTGTCTACTGAATGCCACAGTAATAATGTCTAGGACATATATGCCGTCTTCTTATATCTGTCTACTGAATGCCACAGTAATAATATCTAGGACATATATGCCGTCTTCTTATATCTGTCTACTGAATGCCACAGTAATCATGTCTAGGACATATATGCTGTATTCTTATATCTGTCTACTGAATGCCACAGTAATCATGTCTAGGGCATATATGCTGTATTCTTATATCTGTCTACTGAATGCCACAGTAATCATGTCTAGGGCATATATGCTGTATTCTTATATCTGTCTACTGGATGCCACAGTAATCATGTCTAGGGCATGTATGCCGTCTTCTTCTATCTGTCTACTGGATGCCACAGTAATCATGTCTAGGACATACATGCCGTCTTCTTCTATCTGTCTACTGAATGCCACAGTAATCATGTCTAGGACATATATGCCGTATTCTTATATCTGTCTACTGGATGCCACAGTAATCATGTCTAGGACATATATGCTGTATTCTTATATCTGTCTACTGGATGTCATAGTAATCATGTCTAGGACATATATGCTGTATTCTTATATCTGTCTACTGAATGCCACAGTAATCATGTCTAGGACATATATGCTGTATTCTTATATCTGTCTACTGGATGCCACAGTAATCATGTCTAGGGCATATATGCCGTCTTCGTATATCTGTCTACTGAATGTCATAGTAATCATGTCTAGGGCATATATGCCGTCTTCTTATATCTGTCTACTGAATGCCACAGTAATCATGTCTACGGCATATATACCGTTTTCTTATATCTGTCTTCTGAATGTCACAGTAATCATGTCTAGGGCATATATGCCGTCTTCTTATGTCTGTTGTGGGATGTGGATTTTAATTTATGAGAATATTATGTTAAGCAGTCTAGGGGATTTAATTTGATTCTCTATTATTTAGCCACTTGAGGTGATCATGGAATTCCACCAGAAACCCACGAAGGAAAATATTTCACTCCTGTTCATAGCTGTATTTCTGAGTACTTCTCCATCCCACTTATCACCCTCTCAAGTTTATCTAGTGCTAGAAGACATTGATTGTTCACAACATATAAACAACCACTGGTGAACACCACATTTACTTAAGGTACACATCACAAATTTTGCACAAACAATTCAAGTATTAAATCAAGATCTGCAATTACATATATATGTGTAATGAACACTATGCATTTTCAGACAGGCATGGGAATGATTTGCATTATCACAACATAGTACCCAGTGACCCCAGAAAAAAAACAAGGTTATTACAAACAACACAACAACCACAAATTGGGTCTACTTTCATTTACCCTCATAATTAAGGCAATTAATGATCTAAGTAATAGAACCCAACATATAAACATTTGTTTCTGACACCTTTTACAATGTTCTCATGTTTTAAAATAATGAGTTGGTGTCAAAATACTATACATATATACCATAACATAACCCTTTAGTTGTACACCATTACCAATAAAAACACTCTTTACCTTATACATGGCATAGAAGAAAAAACCACACACATAAAAGCAGTTGATACTAATAATTAAATTAATTAATTATAGTGTTCCTTTAGGCATTGCGGGTGGGTATTCTTCTCCAGTGCGAAGCAGATAATGTCCATATTTATCCGTGCAGAAAGAATTATACTCACAGTCATTTTCTACTTACAGTATGTCCACCGAAGTTGGCTGGCGAATGTTTCTAATCCATAATCCAAGAATAGAATTATACCTAAGCACATATTCTCTCCATGAGACTGAATTTAAGAATACTCTGTTGCCATTTGGGCTGTGTTCCAATTGAAATTGATGCCTAGGTCTGTCATACTTTCAGGAGATGCAACTTAAGCTTGTGCAGAAGGTTCTTCCCTATATCATCTTATCGATGAAAAGATGACGACTGTCCAACAGCTCGGTTTATGTTAGCCGTTTCCCAATTTAGTTCAAAAGGCTTTGTCACACACCCGGTTCATGTTGATAGGCCATCCCACACTTGATGATGGGGCAGTTAGGCCGACATGGAACCAGCATAGAGTTCTGATTCATTCCATTTCTGTGTAGAACATACAATGGTGAGTCATTCATTTGGTTTCATCTGGAGATAGATTCTGCTGCAGGCATGGAACTGAAGAATATTACTCCACCACATATCCAGGGTTGCAAGCCATCAGGTGATTCCTGTGGTTGCAGGCGTAAAGGCATTTACTCCGCTAGCTGCTTTCATAGGGTCTTTTTGATGGTGTTCAGGTTTTGGAACCTTGAGGTAATCTGGTGTAGTTATGGATTCAGAGGTTCTGAAGTTTGTATCTTGGCTGTATTGGCTTATAATGTTGTTTCAGTATCTCTTCCCATTTGTTTGAGTTGGTGTTCATATCAAGAACTTGGTGTTGAATGGCTGAAGTCCATGTTTGACTGTTGCAGCTGTGAGACGTTCTTTCGAACACTTATCCATTGTTGGATATTAACTTGGTAATCCAACCAACAGTTGAAGGGTTTTCACTGTTGCTAGTTTAGTAACTTGTAGTAGGATTGTCCCATAGTTTCATTGATTTGGTTGAATGATGAGGCCATAGGTGGTACTTCTCAGCAGTAAAGCAGACGATACACTGTTGTCAGTTACACTGTTGTTCTTCGTCTTTGTAGATATTAGATCTTGAAGTCCATCCTGGATATTCCTACTAAAATAGGACTTAATCACTCACCCGGTCAGTTGTCTTCGAAATTTATCTGTTGCTTGCTATGGAGCTATGATTGCAGCAGTAAAACATTGAGGTATTTCTATAGCCAGACTATTGTTAGGACCAATTCACTTTCTGGCTGTTGACCCAGGATCCAGTTTCAGTGATATAGTCCCACCAAATTCAACCACCACTTGCTTCTCTTCTATAGAAAAGGGATGATAAGAATACAACCGAGTATTAACCTACCGTGTTATGGTAAATGGTTCACAACACAATTACAAACAAAAATACAACCAACAGACATGAAGGGAAAAGAGTGGGTGTACACGTTCCACTGTCCCCTCATTGCTGGTGTAGAGGCAATTCTGATTCTTAAACAGTGAGTGCGGTATCTTTTCACTCTATGTTTCTTCTGTTGTTACTGGGACTATTAGGTGAGTGAAGCCATCCTTTTTATTCAACACTTTGCTAGTGCATTTGTCATACCTTGAAAAGAATTGTCCAGAAAATAGGTCTCTATTGTTTCCGATTCCTCCGCTATAATCAGCATTAGGCCAAGGCTAATGACCATACGGTTAACCTTTTCTTGGACACTGACATGCACAAGGATTCTTACATCACATCCTCTAATCCCCAGGGGCAACATTAAAATGTATATTCCCACAGTAAAAAGTAACAATCAGGGACAGAGAAAAATTCCCATAACAGAAAAAAACCATACATGTACATTCTCTGATATCAAGTACATGATAATCATACATAATAATTAATCATATGATGATGCAGGGAGCCTAGGTTTTTGGATTTCTTATATGTTCTTGAAGTTATATTCTAAAACATGGCATTTCCCTAGCAATATTTTATGAAATGATTACATGTCCCTCCTCATATGGAGTGGTTACTAATCTGTTAACAAAAGGATTGTACTAAATTTAGCACTATAGTTCCAAGTTACAGATTATGATGTGGCAAAGCATTTTATCCCCTGACTAAGAGTCAGGAATATGCGTAATTATTTGTATGTCCTCGCATGGATAAAACAAGTTCAGAAATATCCTTAACAGTGAATTTACACTACATAGGATGTTTGAAAGTGGCAGACACCAGTTCTCTACTTGTGAAGTATGAATCAGGAGTCTGCTCCTACATTGAGAAATGTTATACATGTTTCTTTAAAGTCCAATCTCTACAGTACATAGATTATTTGCAGATTTCTAAGCATAGATAGTGAGATATAGTTCACATTGCATAGAAGTTATTCTTCATAGGACTATGAAATTGGCAGAAACGAGTTCTCTGAATGTGTTCCTGACATGCGAGTTGATACTCTACAGTACACATAATATTTATAGATAAGCACTATTAGTTAGATATAAGTTCATAATGCGTTAATAATAATAATGCGAGGAAATGCAAGCTAAAGACAAAATGTCATGGCAGGGCAGACCAGGCCCTAAGCCTTGGTTGGCGACTGGTCTAGGATCGAAGCTCCGACAGGCGGACAGTTAGAGCATTGCTTTGCTGATCCGGCAGCTTCTGCAGCTTGTCTTGTTCCAGATGTAGGGGTGTTACCTTTCCTCTGGAGTAAACTAGGCAGGCCGAGAGAGGGATCATGCTGCATGGGCAACACATGATCTCTATATTTTAGCCCAGGCTTTGTGCTATGGAGAGGCAATGCTGCAGTTACAACCCACTCTGAGGAAGAATTGCAATGTCTACTATCTGCATTCTCCATTGCTTGTTCTGAATTTGGTTTAACAATTAGCAAAAAGAAGACACAGATTATGTCACAAGGTGCACATGGGGTACCATCAATCTTTATTGATGACGCCGAACTAGAGATAGTAGACCATTTTACATATCTAGGATCAGTGGTAAATAGCAAATTATCCCTAGATCAGGAAATCACCATCCGGATTGGTAAGGCAGCAACAACAATGAACAGGTTAAGAAAAAGAGTCTGGGAGAACAGGAAGCTTACTGCCAAAACAAAAGTCCTTGTCTATCAAGCCTGTGTCCTTAGTACTCTTCTCTATGGCAGTGAAACCTGGACAACTTACTCACACCAAGAGAACAACTTAAACAGCTTTCATATGCGGTGTCTGCGAAGAATTCTTGGTATTAAGTGGCAAGACAAAAATCACAAATACTGAAGTATTGGAAAGATCAGGTAGTGTGACAGTTTATTCCATGCTCAGTCTTCGTAGACTTAGATGGATAGGACATCTTAGGAGGATGGATGATGGTAGAATACCAAAGGATATCTTTTTTGGTGAATTACAGATGGGTAAGAGATCTCAGGGTCGGCCTCTACTACGATACAAAGATGTGTGTAAGCGGGACATGATTGATACAGGCATTGATATGCACATTGGGAGCAAGTCGCCGCTGAACGTGTTGCATGGAGGGCAAATATCAGAAATGGAATAAAGTCAAAGGAGAAAACTTATTGCAGAAAAGTCACACACCAAGCGTTTGAGACGTAAGATGGTGCATGATGGTGGAAATGACCACGTGTTCACATGCACCCACTGTGAACGGACATTTACAGCGCAAATTGGCCTTATCAGTCACACTCGCTACCGCCATAGTTAAAAGTTATTATGCCTTTTTAAAGCACAAACTATCGTCTGTCAAGACGGCAAGGTGCCAATGATGATGAAGTTCATAATGCCTATAAAAGATTTTAACATAGGGATTTGAAATTGTAAAACATAGGAAAAATTACAGCATGGCACCCACATGTGCTTCATTGGTAAACATCATCCAGCCTGGTTTAAGAGAATTGTTGACTTATTATTCTAATTAATTCTTAATTAAACATACTGGTCTATGTAATACATAAATACATCTTAATAATGTAGATATAACATACCAATAGCTTCAGAGAATGATATATTTTAAGGCAAAATTGCCTTTTCCCCACACGGGGAAACCTTTACATGTCTGCTCTTTGTGTGGCACGGACCAAAAATGGCTACACTCAGCCTTTGTTTTAAAAACTAGCCGGTCTTGGCCAGGTGCGTGAACAAAATTAAAGCCAAATAAATTAAGCTGCCACGGTCAGTCTATCGCTGTTTTATTTTCTAATCCTACACTAAGCAAGATACTTAAACAGTAATTGTAAAGGGTTGTTTATTTTTAAGGGAGTCAATGCTAGGAAAGGGTAAGGACGTTTTATTATATCACATCTGTCTACTGAATGTCACAGTAATCATGTCTAGGGCATGAATGCCATATTCTTATGTCTGTTTACTGAATATCACAGTAATCATGTCTAGGGCATATATGCCATATTCTTATGTCTGTCTACTGAATGTCACAGTAATCATGTCTAGGGCATATATGCCATATTCTTATGTCTGTCGACTGAATGTCACAGTAATCATGTCTAGGACATATATGCCGCCTTCTTATGTCTGTCTACTGAATGTCATAGTAATCATGTCTAGGGCATATATGCCATATTCTTATGTCTGTCTACTGAATGTCACAGTAATCATGTCAAGGGCACATATGCCGTCTTTTTATATCTGTCTACTGAATGTCACAATAATTATGTCTAGGGCAGATATGCCGTCTTCGTATGTCTGTCTATTGAAAGTCACAGTTATCATGTTCTTATGTTTCCATCGTTTTATTCTTCTCATCCCTTTCTTACGCCTTAATGTAGTTACTGGAGGGTATTCTCCCTGTATATATGTTGTGATTTGTGTATGAATTTGTTTGCTGATGAAGACTAGTCGCCGAAACGTTCTGTTTTTCGTACTTACGTTCTGTAAAGCTGCATTATTTTGTGTTATTTTATATAGCTAACATCTCCACAGCTACACACGGTTCCATTAATTGTTTTCTCCCCTGATAAAGAACTATAGACAAAAGAAAGAATATCAAATAGAATTCGTACACTCAGCTTAATCTCCCCAAACATAACGAACGTGACCACGAGGCTGACCCGACCACTTGTCGTATAATTCTTCCATCTATTTACCATGTTATATTCCGTGTCGTTGAGCGAGACCAATGACAACTTCCTGCGATCTTCCGACGAAAAAAAAAAACGACAATAACCCAATAATAGCAACAGGCGCTAGTGATTGTAATGTCCTTTTACTCAAGAAGATATGTGATCGCTAGAGCCTGGAATGATAATATGGGCTCCAGCACAAACTAAAGACTATTGTATATTAGATCCAAATTGATTCTCAAGCAAGGAGTAGGAGAACATTTCCGTTTTATTTTGTAAAACTGTGATTAGTATTGATTGTTACGAAGATAAATAGCATTTCCCAATGTCACTTGTCGTCCTTGGGAGAAAGTGGAGTCAACAAGCACACCTTTAAAATTCTTCTTATACTTTGGAACTATTGTCAGACCTTTGTCTACACTCCCCCGTTATGTCTTCTAATCTCTCTCTCTCTCTCTCTCTCTCTCTCTCTCTCTCTCTCTCTCTCTCTCTCACTCTCTCTCTCTATCTCTCTCTCTTTCATTCCTTCATAACATACCCCGACAACAGTTTCCTCAAACAATTAATAGAATATTTAATGCTGAAAACTATGTCAGGTGTAGGTATTGAATGTGTATAGTAATTGGTGGTGTAGTCTATTGTGAATGCGAGATAAGACTCTGTATGTCTATGTTCTGCATCACATCTCTCATCCGTATACGGCCATCCGACAACACATCACACATATGTGGACAGCTCTCACCTGGAGATGCTCCTCTCCGACTGAGTCTGGACCGTTATTCCAGTATCTTGAAATTTTTTCACAGTCCAATCACCACGGAATAATGAGATTGCGGTAAGTCCATGAATTCTACAGATTCCCAATTCAGGAAGTTACTAAAATCCTTACTGAATGCACACTCAACACTGTCTAACACTGTATCTATATATAATATATATATAGATCCGACACACTGTCTCCAGTTAGTTCATTAACAATTTTTGTAGGCAATGGAAACTGTTCGTGAATTATCCATTGTTTCTTTTATATTAGTCCACAGTTGCAAATATATGTAGTTTATGTCGCTCTGCCTTCAGAGAATTAACGTCCTTTCCACTGCTTTCTTAACCTGGATATTATTTATTTTCAGAGTTCATCTATTTGCGATTAGGTTATCTCTGCCCACGAGAAGTAAATTTCTATAATCTTAGCTGTTATGGTGAGGTAATTTATCTCTGCACAAGTGAAGTGCCTTTTTTTTCTTCTCTGGGTATGTCAGGAGACTTTTCGTAAAACCTGTGGGAGATAGATAACCAGGTGATATCAGCCTGCCTCAGACTAATTCTTATGTGAGAGTATGCCTCCGGCCGTACTCAGACGTTACCGAACGATACTCTGACATAAGACATATGAGTTCACTTAAATTCTAGACGATTAGATAAAAGAAGGAAATGGTAACGGCAAAGCACAGACACCTAGTTCACTATGCTAGATTACTAAGCTAAAGCTCGATTACTTTATACTATCTATGGTAGTCCATGAATTGAAATACAAAAGCACATAAGCACCACTGTCCCATCGCCTCTAAACAATTAGGGACATAGTATTTCTCTACGTATAAAGGACGCATAGAACAATTCTCCTTCTAGATGGAATAGTTGGTCTCACACTAAAAAAAAAAAACAAGTTCCCAACTATTTATACCTTGGTTCCAATTCTCCGTTCTTTTTGATGTTCATACATCAACAATCGAATTTGCCGTTACTTCACATCAAAGGTTTGTGAAATCGCTTATTCGCTCTTGTCCGCTCATTCCCGTTTCCTCCGCTAATCCCCGTTTTCCCCACTCATCGTACATCAAACATTTCCAACTCTTTGATCAAGGACTTCGTGTTTTCCACACCGATCGTAGCAATCTCGCTCAACGTAGTTTGTCCGGTGAAATCTTCAGTCAATGACCCTTATAACAACTGTATCTGTCTTCTATACCATTCGGTCAATGACCGTCACTCTGTCCTCACTCAAGACTGAAGTGCTCGATTGTTTTTTCTGACTAAAGGTCAATAACTTCCCATCCTCATACATTGCAAGTAATTTTTCTATTTTAGTTTATCGTGGAATCACTAAACTCTCAGTATCCCGTGACACCCAAGATAAATCACATTAACCATAACTCCCGTGTAGGATGTCATCTGTATTTTTTATAATTTCATTCGTAACTACAGGTCAGAAACTAAACCACCCGAGGTCATCTGTATTTCTCGTACTTTCAGTTGTAACTATAAGTGAGAAACTAAACCACACAAGGTCATCTGTATTTCTCACACTTTTAGTTGTAACTACAGGTGAGAAACTAAACCATCTGTGGTCATCTATATTTCTCACACTTTCAGTTATAACTACAGGTGATAAATTAAACCACCAAAGGTCATCTGTATTTCTCATACTTTCTGTTGTAAATACAGGTGAGAAAATAAACCATCCAAGGTCATCTGTATTTCTCATACTTTCAGTTGTAAATACACGTGAGAAACTAAACCATTCAAGCTATCTGTATTTATGATACTTTCATTTGTAACTACACGTGAGAAAATAACCATCCAAGGTCATCTGTATTTCTCATACTGTCAGTTGTAACTATTGGTCAGAAACTAAACCATCTGAGGTCATCTGCATTTTTCATACTTTCAGTTGTAACTACAGGTGAGAAAATAAACCATCTAAGGTCATCTGGGTTTCTCATAATTTCTGTTGTAAATACAGGTGAGAAAATAAACCATCCGAGGTCGTCTGTATTTCTCATGCTTTCAGTTGTAACTACAGGTGAGAAACTAAACCACACAAAGACATCTGTAGTTCTCACACTTTCAGTTGTAACTACAGGTGAGAAACTAAACCATCCGAGGTCATCTGTATTTCTCACACTTTCAGTTGTAACTACAGGTGAGAAACTAAACCATCCGAGGTCATCTGTAATCTTTTCTTATTTCAAAGTAGGTTAAAATAACAATAATAATAAATTAATAGTAAAAAAAAAAACACACACACACAGCAACAGCCAGAACGTGTAATTCTTGTTATTTTGTTTCGTAATGAGTTAATTACGGTGGCGAATGATACGACATGGTGTGGCTGGAGAAATCAATATGCGAAGTTAGTGAAATCTGTCACACAAAGGAAACGTGAAAACTGGACTGATCGAACATGCGAGTGGACGAGACATGACAGTGGGATAAACTGTCTTTATATGACAGTGGGATAAACTGTCTTTAAATGACAGTCGGTAACACCGTCTTTACATAACAGTGGGGTAAACCATCATTACGTGGCAGAGGGATATGTGGTGTAAACTGTCTTTATATGGGAGTGTGGTAAACTGTTTTTGCATAAAAGTGGAATAAGCTGTCTTTACATGTGAGTGGGGGTAAACTGTCTTTATATGGGAGTTGGAGTAAACTGTCCGTAAAGAGAGTGGGTGTAAACTGTCTTTACATGGCAGTGGTTTAAACGGCGGTTCAGCTGTCTTTATTTGGCAGTGAGATAAACTGTCTTTACATGGCAGTGAGGTTAACTGTCTTTACATAACGGTAGTGTAAACTGTCTTTATATAACAGTGGAGTAAGCTGTCTTTATGTGACAGTGGCGTAAATTGTCTTTATATAACAGTGGAGTAAACTGCCTTTACATGGAACTGGGAGTAAAATGTCTTTATATGACAGTGGAGTAAATTGTCTTGATATAACAGTGGAGTAAACTGTCTTGATATAACAGTGGAGTAAATTGTCATTATATAACAGTAGAGTAAATTGTCTTGATATAACAATGGAGTAAACTGTCTTTACATGGAAGTGGGAGTAAAATGTCTTGATATAACAGTGGAGTAAATTGTCTTGATATAACAGTGGAGTAAATTGTCTTGATATAGCATTGGAGTAAATTGTCTTGATATAACAGTGGAGTAAATTGTCTTGATATAACAGTGGAGTAAATTGTCTTGATATAACAGTGGAGTAAATTGTCTTGATATAACAGTGGAGTAAATTGTCTTGATATAACAGTGGAGTAAAATGTCTTGATATAACAGTGGAGTAAAATGTCTTGATATAATAGTGGAGTAAATTGTCTTGATATAACAGTGGAGTAAAATGTCTTGATATAACAGTGGAGTAAATTGTCTTGATATAACAGTGGAGTAAATTGTCTTGATATAACAGTGGAGTAAAATGTCTTGATATAACAGTGGAGTAAAATGTCTTGATATAACAGTGGAGTAAATTGTCTTGATATAACAGTGGAGTAAACTGTCTTGATATAACAGTGGAGTAAACTGTCTTTACATGGAAGTGGGAGTAAAATGTCTTGATATAACAGTGGAGTAAATTGTCTTTATATAACAGTGGAGTAAATTGTCTTGATATAACAGTGGAGTAAAATGTCTTGATATAACAGTGGAGTAAAATGTCTTGATATAACAGTGGAGTAAATTGTCTTGATATAACAGTGGAGTAAAATGTCTTGATATAACAGTGGAGTAAAATGTCTTGATATAACAGTGGAGTAAATTGTCTTGATATAACAGTGGAGTAAACTGTCTTGATATAACAGTGGAGTAAACTGTCTTTACATGGAAGTGGGAGTAAAATGTCTTGATATAACAGTGGAGTAAATTGTCTTTATATAACAGTGGAGTAAATTGTCTTTATATAACAGTGGAGTAAATTGTCTTGATATAACAGTGGAGTAAATTGTCTTGATATAACAGTGGAGTAAAATGTCTTGATATAACAGTGGAGTAAATTGTTTTGATATAACAGTGGAGTAAAATGTCTTGATATAATAGTGGAGTAAATTGTCTTGATATAACAGTGGAGTAAATTGTCTTGATATAACAGTGGAGTAAATTGTCTTGATATAACAGTGGAGTAAATTGTCTTGATATAACAGTGGAGTAAATTGTCTTGATATAACAGTGGAGTAAAATGTCTTGATATAAAAGTGGAGTAAAATGTCTTGATATAGTTAATCTTTCCTCTTGAGCCTAAGGCGGCGCATAGGGCAGAAGTCCTGTCTCTCCATGCCTGGCGGCTCGCTGCTACCTGTTGTAGATCTTGGATATTTACTTGGCCATTGAATGAGCCTTCTCTAATGATGGTTCTACGCAGGGTCTCTCTTGGTCTTCCCCGTTTTCTTTTCCCTACCGGTGACCATATGAGGGCTTGGTAGGGGAGTCTTGTCTTGTCCATTCTGAGTACATGGCCGATGTAGTTCCAACGGCGTCTTCTTATGAAATTGGATACTGTATCTTGCTTAGTCTCTTGTCTTATTTGCGAATTGGTTCTGAAGTCTGTCCAGTGGATGTTTAGAAGTCTTCTAAGACATTTGTTCTCAAAATTGTCTAATTTTTTATCTAAAGCTACCGTTGATTTCCAACTTTCACATCCATACGTTAACACTGGAATCACACAAGAGTTGAAGATTTTAAGTTTTGTGTGTTTGCTGAGTGTCTTTGACTTCCAGATGTTTGACAGTTTATTGAAGGCACTAGATGCCAGTGCGATTCTAGATGATATTTCTGGTGTTGAGTCCCCTGTAGATGTCATTTTGCTTCCTAGGTATGTGAAGCTGTTGACTTTTTCAAGAACGTAGCTGTTCAATTTGGTGTCATCTGAACTGTTGGTAAGATCAATAGTCTTTATTTTTGTGGTGTTAATTTGGAGACCAATTTGCCCTGAAACATTTTGGAGGTGGTTTATTTTCTCTTGGGCATCCGGGTGTGTTGAACTCAAAAGCACTATGTCGTCGGCAAAGTCCAGGTCTTCTAGAATTTTGTCAACCCAATGGATACCCATATTTGTGTTGTTTGTGCATTTGCGCATGACCCAATCGATAGCTATTCCAAAAAGCATCGGTGATAAGACACAACCCTGTTTCACTCCTGTTTCGACTGAGAACCAGTCAGAGTTGCCTGTTTCTGTTCTTACGCAGCAACGTGTTCTTTGTAGAAAGATTTTATGACGTTGGTATATTTGGTAGGAAAACCATAGATGTTAAGTAGATTCCAAAGTGAAGGACGGTGGATGCTGTCGAAGGCTTTTTGAAAGTCGACAAAGTTGGTGATTAATTTCGACTGGAATTCTACGGAGTCTTCAATGATTATTCTGAGGGTGAAAATGTGGTCTATGCTTGATATCTTGATATAACAGTGGAGTAAACCGTCTTTACATGGGAGTGGGGGTAAAATGTCTTTATATAACAGTTGCGTAAACTGTCTTTATATGACAGTGGAGGTGTACTGCCTTTGCATGGCGGTAGCATTGGACACATTGCGACCGAGCAACAATTGGTCCACACACACACACGCACGCACACACGCGCGTGCACACACACACATACACACACACACACGCACTCACACACACACACACACACACACATATATATATATATATATATATATATATATATATATATATATATATGCATCCATCATGTACCATGCCAATAAGCGTGGGCGGTTATGTTTTGCCATCTCACTCGATCACCGGAGTCGTGGATCAGCTCTGTGTTTCTGTCTCGACCATTCCATGTGTCCAAGCCATCCAGATATTTAATTCTCGGTCTTCGATCTTCCCTTCGATCTTGCCAGTTGTCACCAAGTTCTCCAATCCATTTCTTCTCATAACATGTCCAAATAATTTTGACTGTCTACGTCTGTAGCATGATGGAACAGAATCCCCATTCCCAGTCCGACACATTTCATAAGGATACTTTAAGTCTTAACGGGGTCCATCCCAAATAGAAAGGCTATTATTAGATCGTAGGTTCCAGAACGAGTTGGGGGAGGCGGCGGTATGCGCTTGTCTTTTGATTGGCTAATAGGTAATGAGCCCACGCTATCCCTGGCCATATTTTAAAATCTAATTAGTAGGAGCGGGAATTTCACAGAGAGCGGTCGCTAGTGTGATGTGATGACCCAACAATGCCCTTAAAGATCTGATAATATATTGTTCTCTGGACAACAGGTACCACTTTAAAACATACTTTAATGTTGTGGTTGTGCCTGATAAACGAATGAGAAGAATGTATGAGTATTTTATGAATAAAATGTGAAAGTGGAAAACCTAAAAAGAAGTAGATACTGCTTCTTCCACATTGACATGTCTTTCACGCTGTATAGTTCCAAGTGCATATCAATCCCTTGTTGTGACTGGTTGCGTATGCTTGATGAATGTATAACGCACTCAGGCAAATTCGCAAACCCAAACCCCTGTGCATTCTTCATGCCTAGGATGACTTATTCGTGAACTCAACTGTACCTTTGCTCGTGCGAGTTAACAAATGGCAGTCTGAATCGGAATGAGTGATGAAACATGTACACGTTCCTTTGTAAAAAGCTGAGAAGGATGGAGTGAGTGAGCTGGTGCTTTGATAAGTAGCCTCTCACATTAGTAGAAAGAAAGATGCTTCAATATCCATCTGTAAACAGGTTGTATGTGGCACGCCAGAATTGCTATGTTCATGTGATGCCTGGTAGCTATAAGCTCAAGAGAATTAATACAATTTCTCTCTGAAGTATTACACTGGTACCTTTACTGTTGGATGGTTCATATAAACTAGTTCCTAAGAGAACCATAGGTGTGTGAACCTGTGTCTTAGTTGGCTGAATATAATGTATGGCTCATACAAACTTACAAGGACTAAACATGTTTTCCACATATGTGCTTGGTGCATATGTGAACCATTGCTATGCAAGTGAGCTTCTGTTACCTACTGTGGACATTACTCAGTGGGGAAAGAGCACATGATGATGATGATGATGTACCTGTGAGAAAGTTGGTGAAAAAGGGGTGAGGTCTGGCATTGCTGTGTAAGTGTATATGGAATAGGACATTCATGCACCAACATCACAGCCATAGGAATGGATGTCTGGTCTGCTAATTGGGTAAATGTCATTAGTTAATACATAATGCATATTGCAGTTGTAAATGCCTATTTTCCATTTCCCTTCACAATGCCTGTCCCATGTTGCTATGTCACAATGATTGCTTTACTGTGTCTGGTCCTCCTTGTGCCCAGGTCTACTGTGGTTCAAACATGGTGGAACTTAGACCACATAAATGCTTGTAATTGTTTTAAGCTACCCTGTCTCAGCATATGGTCTTGTGATTACCACAGTGCATCACAGTGAAATTCACTACATCATCAACCTTAACCTTCCCCATCTCCATCTGTGTATGATAACATCATCTTTTAACACATGTGAAGAGATGTTGTGCCATTTTTTATTGACAGAGAACAGAGGATGGAGGAGAGGCTTCCATATATCATCTGGGACAACTAACCAGAAGTCCTAGATCCAGATGTGACTCCCTATCAAAATGTGGGAATATCAATAAGAGTTTTCTCTCAGCTCTCAACAGCTGAATGCATAAATGGGAGCATAACACCATCTGAAGCACTGCAAATGTGGTGAAATGGACAGTGATCTTTGATTCAATCAAATGTCCACTGAGAACAACATCAAGGAACATTCAGAGTCAACTGGTGCAGTGACTTGCAGTGTTTGTTTATCTAAGACTCAACTTAGACAATATCCAGCATGGTACTCACACAGTGATTGAAGAATGTGACTTGAAGTGTAGGTGAGATTGGCTGACTGAGGGGCTGCAGTATATTGGATTTTGTTCCTATCTCTGGGTTTCTTCAGCAAGTCATGTTCTGCATGTACCGAGTATACATCTCCCAATGTCAGGAGAGTGTTATCCTCAACTTTTGAAGTATCCCAGTATCAGCATTCACAGACAGTCTGGTCAACGGGGAGAGACAGTCTCATATCATCCTACCAAATCTTGTCTTCAAGAGGAATGAATCTGCCATGAAGCTTATTCTGGGGAAGCTGCTAACTGGAGCTAGTCCAACATCAATGCTGATGATAAAAGGATTCAAAGACCCAGAACAGTAGTTTCTTCCTTGAGTGCCCATGGATAGGATTCCTAAATTCCAAGAGACGGGAAATGATGATATAGACTGATACTGAAACGGAATGGTGTAGTGGTGATTAGAGAGGAGAGGCGGAGGAGAGTTATTAGCTGGAGGAGGGTGTAGGAGTGTTGTATCATGTTTATCTGCATGCATGTTAGCATATTTGTACATTTTGTATGTACCCTGTTGAGGTGTTGACATGACAAATGGATGAACAATGGTCATCACTAGACTCACCATCAGCTCAATAAACAGTATGATTGAACCAGTGTTTCAAGTACATGTCCCCAGTGAATTTCTTGTACAGTTGCTGTCAAGTGTTGTCTCTGGTGACTGTCTTAAGTGCTGTGGTTGGTTATACATATTGTGAAAAGTCCTGTATAGATGTTGTCAGGTATCTCATGATGTCTATCTTGTACACTTGTGGTGTAACCAATTCCTTGTGAATGTATGTTCCACTTTTGTCAAGAAACTGTCATGTAGATGTCCTGTCCAACAGATGTAATGTACAGTTATTGTTGAAGTTTATTTGTCTGCAAAAATTGAAGGACTACTTGAACTGATATAGGTCATACTGACAAAATATATAGAAGATCTATGTGACGGACGAACAGCACACTGTCAACAGTATAATGAGTGAGAGGGATCCTTAGTTGTACAGGCGCTAATAGTTCAGATCTTCTCTGGCCTTGGGTGAACTATTTTACTTCTTATATAAATTTCTGTGTAGATACATAGTGGTCTCACAGTGGGGGTTTGAGCCAAGAAAAATGTTCTCCAAAAAGGCTATTGCGGGAATGATTAGCTCATTTGAGTGACCTCTAGACAAAACGTGCTAAATCATATCCTTTATCTTGGTATTTATTATTCAAGATATATCTCCAGAGAACACTACAAACTAGGTCCTCTGGCAACTCAATCAAACATGTCACAACGTCTAATTTCTCTAATCAGTTTACGATCTTCATTTGTTTCTTGTAGGACTTGTTCATTGGTTTTTCCGTCTGTCCAAGGTATTCTTTGAATTTTCCTCAGAAACCACATTTCCACATCCAATATAACATATATCATATATAAACTCTCCCTGCGCAGGCATGAGAATTCACCCAGCACGGGAAGACATGGAGTTCCAGCCGGTGTATCACAGTGCCATCTATAGCACCTGTCTTCTCAGATAAGTCGTGAGACGATGGTAACCAGCCACAACCCACAGAGGGTGCTCAAACTGATCGTCTCAGAGATGCACTTGGGCATAGTTCCCATGGCGGGAAGGTGAGGCCTTAGTTCCCACTCATCAGCGAAACCGCGGCTTGAGGGTTACTCGGCAGCACTTTATCTTAAGGTGAATCCATTTGGATAGTATCTAAGGTATGCTGACGATACAGTGTTACTAGGAGAAAGCGAGCAAGAGTTACAAGACCTAGTGGAACAAGTAAACAGGCACAGTGTAGAATATGGCTTAGATATTAACATCCCCCCCCCCCCCCAAAAAAAAAAAAAAAAAATATGATAATTAGCAGTGAGAAAGGGAAAGGTCATCAATGAACATCACAGTAAACGGCAGATACTAGAACAAGTAACAAGTTTCTCCATATTGGACATATATAAACAGATGATGGCAGAGGTCCAAAAGAAATCAAAAAGAGAATAGGAAAAAGGCCAAAAAAAGTGTTCAACGGCATGAATTCAGTATTAACATCTAGAGAGATTAATAACGCATTACAACTGAGAATTGTTCAAATGCTACGTATATTCAACGCTACTGTATGTCGCGGAAGCCTGGACATTGAACAAGCAACTAGAAGTTGCATAGAAGCCCTGGAGATGTGGATATACAGACGAAATGTCGTATTTCATGGAAACAAAAGAATCAAAAGCAGAGGTTCTAGAAAAACTGCGAATAAAAAGAGAGTTGATGAAAGAAATAAAGTGGAGGCAAGTGAAATATTCGGCCACTTTAAAAGACATGATACTCTTATAAAAACCATACTGAAAGGCAATGTTGGAGGCAAGCGAGCAAGAGGTAGACAACGATACAAGTGGGAAGATAACATCAAGAGATGGACGAACATCAGCCTGACGAAATGTACAATCAAGGCGAGAGACAGACAGTGTTAGAGATCCATTGCAGCCAACCTTCATTGTTGGTGGCACCTGATTTATTGATTGATTGATTTGGATAGTAGGTCATAATGTTAGTGTGAAAGACTGTTCTCGTGCAGTGCACATTCACAAGGCGCAACAAAGCAGTACTCGGGCTATGCAGATTCACAAGGCGAAACAACGCAGTCCTCGGGCAATGTAGATTCACATGGCGTCGCAGCGCAGTCCTCAGACAGTGATGATTCACATGTGTCATAACCCCCCATAGTTGTGCCGCGGCGTCGCTACGCGCGCCAGGCAACCACAGGTACCCATCCACAGAGTTGGGGGGTTGGCTAGAGTAACCGACAGCGATCAAACCAGTGCAAGTGTGAGCACGCATTTCCCCCTGGACTCGATCCCACAGGGCAAGCGTCAGGGAGAGAAACGCCAGACGAGGCTTGGGTTTCGGACCGGACAGACGCTGTATGAGAGAGGCTTGTATTGTTTCTGTGCCTGAATGCCATTGGGTAGTATATCTTTTTTAGAAGATGGAAGACTGTGCGGCTGTGGTTGAGTCTGTGAGCGCATTGTTTCATCGATTGTATGTGTTAGTGTATTCACATCATGTCGAAGTAGATGTTTGCGTGTAGAGTGTAAATAAAATATTGAAATTAGGTTTTTCCGTGTGTCCAGTCAAATCATTTTGTGACTGTGTATGTCTCGCATATGTTGGTTAAGCGAGCCAGATTCATCATTAAATGTGAGAACCTGACATGTGTGCACGTGGGGGGTCGTCCTCTTCGAATTTAACCATATATGTGATCATTAAAAACTTGTTTCGATGGAAAGGATGTTATGCAATAGCTCTTTCTTGTTATTTATTTCAGCCAAACGTAGAAACGTGATAGCTGTTGTCTAGTCTTAAATAATCATAAGTGAGCATAGGTTTTCATCCTGGTGAAATAATTAAACTTAAAAATTTTGTTTATGTAATTTGTCCCGTGGATGTTAAATATGATTTGATGTCCTTTCTAAAGTTGATCATTTGATTTTTTTGTAAGTGAGGTTTCCATCATAATTACTGAACGTTTTTAAAAATGGCTAACTTGCTCGTGAAACTAGTTGGGGAGCGTGTGGCAGCAGAAATTCAGGAAAGAAAGATACTTGTTGAAATTGTTGAACAGACAACACTACGACCAACAATAACACTCGACGGCATACAAAACCCAAATAAAAATTTGACAAACATACACCGCACAAAAACGATTCTAAAATTTTTTCCTCGAAAAGTAAACAGGTTTTCGGTGTCACCTGATACTGTTATCCGTAGAGGTCATTTGTTCGAACTGTAACGACCCTACAGTCTCTGATCCTGTTTTCACCATTCTCCGTGTCTCCAGAGCACTTAAAGTATTATCTTTTTCATTACTTTTGTATACAAGTTTAGGCACACGCGTAAATTTAAAATTTTTGTATTTGTTTAATTTACTAACACTGTATAACAACATTGCGTGTGTGTGATTTCATTTTCATCGAAGCATTCCATCATGTCAACTTTAAATGATTTCATTGAGATGGGTTTAAAGTTAAAGTTAACTGGTGATGAGTTAACAAAATGGAGTGAAACATATACAGAACATCTCTCAGAAAAAGCTAGGGACCGCGACGAAAGAGCGGCTGAAAGAGCTGCTAAAAAAGCAGAAGCAGCTATGAGACAAGCAGAATTTGATTTGGCTGCAAAAACTAAACAAGCAGAAATAGATGCTGAATTGAAAAAAAGCAGAAATCTCAGCTCAAAGTAAACGGGAAGAGCTTGAACTCCAACTGAAGATCAAACAGCTTGAAGCTGAAACAGCTGTTGAAAAAGAGTCTCGTAAATCTGAAAGACTGGAAAAAGAAAACCAGTACAAAAAGTATCAAGGGATTGTCAGAAACTATACCTCGAGAGACTTCATAGCAGCCTTTACCCAAAACTTTGAAACATTAATGGACCATTAGCAGATTCAAGAAACGGAATGGAACATAATATACATGAAAAGTTTATCAGGGGGGCCTCTGAAAGTCATAGAGACCATCCCTAAGATCTCAGAAACGATTATCAGTACATAAAGTCAAAAATTATGTCACATTTCCTGTTAGATGAAGCAGGCTACAGAGAACAATTTAGTAAGTTATCTCCAAAACCTACACAAACGTTCTCTGACTACATCTCTGTAGTACAGGATATTTTCAGTAAATGGCTGTCTGCGGCCAAGATCAATGAGAACTTTCATAAACTAAAAGATCTCATCCTCAGAGATAAAATCATCTCATCTCTTCCACCTCCATTTTCCAAGTTTCTGCTAGAATGTCAGTGTGAAAGTGTAGAACAGATAGAGAAGCGAGGTTCTTGCTATTTTACAGCCAATAAGCATTGTTTTTCCAGTGGCTTGACTGACTTAACTTTTGTGGCAGCTGCTACACATGACAAACCAAGATCAGAGCCCTACAATAGGCAAAAATCATTCAAGCCTAATACTGAGAAATATCAACAGTGTCGATTTTGCAAATTTGAACACCACCAGATAGAGATGTGTGATAAGAACCCAGGATATTTAAAGTACTTGCAAAACTATGTAAACAAACAAGACAAAGAGCGAAGAAGCTACAAACGCATATCTAAATGCTTCATCTGTAAGGCGTATGGTCACTGGCGCCATTCCTGTTTAGGCAAGCAGATGACTAAGAAGGCTAATGCAGCCATGTTCGATAGCTCTTCCTCAGAAGATGAAGAGGTAGAAAACCACCCTGTGAACTCAGCACGGACTATTGACATGTTTAAAGTAGAAAAATGTACCACCTGTAACCAATTTCATGAAGATGGCATTTTGACATGTGGCCACTCGATACCGATCACCAACGAAGAAGCTAACTTGGTGATTGATTCCAGAGGCAAGATTAACATCCATCAGGGGTATGTTAATGGCAAATCTGCTGCAGTCCTACGTGACAGCAGCAGCACTCTTATCGGTGTAAAAAGACGTTTCATATTGCCTACAGACTATACAGACAAGCACATAACATGCAGAACCTTCTCTGGAAACATTGAGAAGTATCCACTTGCATGGGCATACATTAACACCCCATTCATCACGGGAAGGGTAAAATGTGCAGCATTATCCAACACATGTTGTGATGTTATTGTGGGAAACCTTCCTGAAGTGAACGATATGCCTGTTAACACCATAACATCGAATGCCAAGTGTGTTAATGATAAGGTACTACCAGCTACATCTAACTGCAGTAGTGAGAATATGATATCATTGAATGAATGAAATTTAGCCAATGCTGTAATATCATCACATGAATCCATTGATGTATTCCATTCACCACCATGTCATGTTACCGATAATGTTAACGCAGTGACTAGATCTGCTGCTAGAGTGCAAGATCAAATTGATCAAACTGAGGCACTACAAATGCTTAGCCCAGTATTACTTCCTTCGAAAACCATGAAGGATAATTTAATAGAAGCCCAAAAGGCTGATCCATCATTGAGTAAATATTTTAATCTGATAGGCCAAAAGCCAAGGTTAACCAAAAATGCAAGATGGCATTTTGCTCTTAAAGATTTCATTCTCACAAGGTACTATACCAGAGGCAACCATACCACAGAGCAAACGGTACTGCCAGTTGACTACCGTAAACAGGCCTTACATCTTGCACATGATATACCTTTTGCAGGGCATATGGCGTATTCAAAAACCAGATCTAGATTGTTAACACAGTTTTATTGGCCAAATTTCTGCAATGACACAAAACAATATTGTAGATCCTGTGACATCTGCCAAAACTGGTGAAAAGGGTAAACACCCACAGGCTGAATTACAGGTTACAGATTTCGCCAGTAGACCCTTTGAGAAGATCTCAGTTGACATTGTAGGTCCTCTAAATCACGTTACATCTAGAGGTAACAAATACATAATGACGACAATTGATCTTTGTAGTCGATGGCCAGAAGCGATTCCCCTAAAGAACATAACTGCCAAGGAAGTGATGGAAGTTTTCTTCCATATATTTTCAAGAGTAGGGTTCCCTGATACTATTCTATCTGACCGTGGAAGTCAATTTATAGCGACAGCAACGCAAGCTTTCACCAAAATGTTAAGTGTTAAGCAATGCTTTAACAGCCCATATCATCCCCACTCTACTGGGATTATAGAGAAAATTAATGGGGACTTAAAGCATATGCTATCTAAAGTCACAGAAGAACATCCCGAAGACTGGTATACCTACTTGCCTGCGATATTGTTTGCTTATCGCGAAGTTCCGCATGCTAGCACTGGGTTTTCACCATTTAAGCTTGTGTATGGTGCCAAACCACGCGGCCCATTATGTATATATAACTCCATGTTAACTGAAACTACACCTGTAAATAGACCCATATCATGATACGAGCATGTAACATCATTGCGTGAAAGAATAATGAGATCTTGTATTATAGCCAAAGAAGCACTTAAGAAATCTGGTGCGATCTACAGACAATACGCAAACAGAGGAAACAGGATGATAACGCTGACACCTGGACAGGACGTTCTTCTTCTTCTACCAAGCGGCCGACATTTACTAACAGACTCATGGCAAGGGCCATTCAAGGTACTAAGACAGATTTCGACAGTTTACTTTGAAATTGCAGTCAAAGACAAACATAAAATATTCCATGTCAACATGCTAAAACCATACTACAACAGAGACAGAGACCAAGACGACACAGCAGCCAGCACCACCATAATTGACCATGAAGACGACGAGGAGACAGACGAAATACCAACACCAGCACTAGACACAACAAGGTGTTTACAAGACATTAGGATCAACCCTCATCTAACACAAGCAGAGACTGACAGTTGCAGACAATTAATACAGGACTACAAGACCATCTTTTCTAACCAACCAGGACAGACAGACGTAGTACACCATCACATCACCTTGACATCCAGCACACCAATAAAATGCAGACCATACTCCATTCCCATACATTACAAAGAACAACTACATCAAGAAATTATAGATTTAGAAAATAATCACATCATCAGAAGATCGCAGTCACATTTTTGCTCTCCAATAGTCCTAGTACGCAAAAAGGATAACACAATAAGACTCTGTGTAGATTACAGACGGTTAAATAAGATTACACAGTTGGATTTAGAACCAATGACCAACTGTGAGGAACTACTGACAGAACTGACAGACTCTAGGTACTTTACGAAACTGGACATGACAAAAGGTTACTGGCAAATACCGGTAGACGAACAGAGCAGACATTTGAGAGCATTTGCCACACCTTGGGGACTGTACGAATGGTGCAAATTACCATTCTGGCTTGTAAATGCACCCGCAACATTCGTACGCATGACCAAACTATTACTGACAGACATAACGAATATCATCTCGTACATGGACGACATTTGAGTACACACAAAGACAATGACAGATCATATAACGACATTACACCAGACGTTTCACCGCATTAGACAGCACGAACTGACAGTGAAACCTGCCAAAGTTGACATAGCCTACCAAGAAATCTCCTTTTTGGGATGTAAAATCTCTAATGGCTTTGTCACACCTGACGACAACATCGTGTCAAAGATTCTAAAACTATCACTTCCGACTACGAAGAAACAAGACAGAAGTGTGTTAGGACTACTAAACTACTACAGACAGTTCATACCAGATTTCGCTGAACTGACTGAAAGTTTTACTAACATACTAAAAAAACAAGAACACCTAAATAAGATTGTGAACAACGAATGCCTAAAACCTGCATTTGATAAAGTATTGTCTTATTTTTCCGAGAATACTTTAAAGAATCCTATTCTCAAAGTGCCAAATTTGCATATTCCTTTCAGATTGCGTACAGATGCCGGCTCCGTGGCGATTGGGGCTGTATTATTACAGGAACATGGCGCCATTTTGCATCCTGTATATTATCTAAGCCGTAAACTTAAAACAAGAGAACGGAATTGGTCCACACCTCAGAAGGAAGCCCTAGCTCTTGTATTTGCCATCACAAAATTGTCCAGATTCCTCCTTGGGAGACACTTTATTGTGGAAACAGATAATAGCCCTTTGACGATTATTACATCAGGTGCTCCGGCTAACCACATGATAGCTCGATGGTCTCTTGTGCTCCAAGATTATAGTTTTGAAGTGAGGCACATCCCAGGCAAACTGAATACATTAGCTGATCTTTTGTCACGTTGTCCCGAAGATACCCAGTAGCCACTCATTGTCTGAGTGCAGTGTGTCAATACACTCAGACCATCACAGCCAGTAATGAAGTTTTTCAGGGAAGCTGTGAAGTATGTGATAGGGACTAGATCCCAGTGTAAATAATGCTATATTTTAAAATGTGATAATTGTGTTGTATACGTGCGTAGTATGTGGTAGAAAGTGAACAGTATTAATTGTAAATACGAACAGAGAACAGTGCTACAGGTGTTCATTACTTACCTCAAGTGAACAATTTAAGTTATCGTGTTACCGGTCAACATGACGTTTCCAGCGACATTTTAATCCGAGTAAGTCGTACGAATGATTGAAACAAACTGTGACATTTAAACTACCTTAAAACAGTGTAATCCAGAAGTTTTCATCGAAACATCGAACACACCGGCTTGCTAGAACTACTTCACATTCCGATTATTATTATATCCATGCGGAACAAGTGTGTTATTACCAGGCCATCGAACACACCAACTAGTGAAATCAACCTGACATTCCGAGTATTATTACATCCTTACGGAACATGTGTGTGAAGAACTTTCGTTTACATCAGCTTTGCGTGTGTACTTCCGGAAAGTTAGAAATTTATACAAAATTGTAGCAGACGATAAAGAAAAATCCAAAAAGCAATGACGCATGTAAAATATTCGTGAAACACGAATTCAAAATACACGAATTGTGTATTACGGTTTTTGTAGTAGTGTAATCTGAGAATCATATCTTGATCAACTTGTTCACAGTAGCGACACTTATTTCGCTATTGTAAAGAGGCATCAAGCTATGACGCTGAGAAATATAGATATAAATTAAATCTATTATATGTGATACATGTTTAAATTATTTCCCTTTCATTTAATTGTTGTCTAATATTACACCAAAGGTCAACACTCCAAGATGACATCACCTGAGCATGGAGAAAATGGCTAATGTTGTAGACCAACATGAAAAGTCCCTGCCAAAGTATGTAGGACTCTAATGTTGAAATCGCCTCATTTTGGGACGATTTACAGTGTAACCTGACGTCTCTGGACGTATTTGAATGTTTGTTAAATTTTGGTTGCGAGGTAGTTGCATGGAATGCTGGTGCTACCGGTCTGACTGGGTCAAAATTGCAACACACGTCATCATCCATCGAGAGGATGAAACTTGGAAGGTGTTACTGTTTGACACAACGTGAGCTAGAATAAATATATCATGCATTACCCATGTATTTCAATTGAATCTATGCCAATGCATTAACGACAACTAATGGGAATATTCTGACAAGGGTAAAAGATTAACCCTAAAATTACAAAGTGCTTACATAAAAGGTAATACCTTTTATGAAGGTGGGGTGGGCAGCATGTCATAATCCCCCATAGTTGTGCCGCGGCGTCGCTACACGCGCCAGGCAAACCACAGGTAGCCATCCACAGGTTGGTGGGTGAGCTAGAGTAACCGACAGCGGTCAAGCCAGTGCAAGTGTGATGCACGCAGTTCCCGCTGGACTCGATCCCACAGGGCAAGCGATTAGGGAGAGAAACGCCAGACGAGGCTTGGGTTTCGGACCGGACAGACGCTGTATGAGAGAGGCTTGTATTTGTTGCTGTGCCTGAATGCCGATTGCTAGTATATCTTGTGAGAAGATAGAAGACTGTGCGGCTGTGGTTTGAGTCTGTGAGTGCATTGTTTCATCGACTGTATGTGGTAGTGTATTCACATCATGTCGAAATAGATTGTATTGCTTGTAGAGTATAAATAAACTATTGAACTTAGTGTTACCGGGTGTTCAGTCAAATCATTCTGTGA
Organism: Cepaea nemoralis; assembly: GCA_014155875.1. Classification (NCBI taxonomy): domain Eukaryota; kingdom Metazoa; phylum Mollusca; class Gastropoda; order Stylommatophora; family Helicidae; genus Cepaea; species Cepaea nemoralis. The sequence goes on from JACEFZ010028070.1 coordinate 530,066, forward strand.
CTGTGTATGTCTCGCATATGTTGGGTTAAGCGACCCAGATTGTTTCTATTTGCAGTCCCTCGTATTGTGAGAGGGCGACTTACAAATCGAGCACCACTTCTCCGACCACGGTCGTTTTGATGTAGAGCTCGAGGTGCTCTTGCTTCCCTCCTTCTTCTTCTCCAAACTCTCCTCTGAAGTTTTTACATAAGGTTCCCCCTTCTTGGTTCCTGTGTTTTTGGATTTCTTCCGGTCATGGTTCTCCTGACTTTTGGTGTTGGTGGAAAGGTTTTCCCCTGCCTCCCCATGTACCTCGACGAACCGTTCTGCCAATTTCGTCACGATGTCAATACGTTCCGTCCCTTGTTCTCTCAGGAATGTCCTGAGAGGTTTCGACATTTGCTTCTTCAACTGGTCGACCACCATGAGCTCTTCCATACTCTCATAGTCATGCGCTAACCCAGCCAAATCCATCCACTTATGGAGATAGGATTTCAGACGCAGACTGTAGGCGGCAAACAACTCTCCCGGTTCTCGTTTCGCTGCTCGAAATTTTTTCCGGTACGTATGTGAAGTAACTTCGAAACGTTTCAGCAGAGCCGTTTTAAATTCGTCGTAATTGTTCTCGTGTCCGTGCGGCAGGCGAGAATAAACCTCGTAACCGGTCCCGCGTAATCCCTGGGACAGCTTAAGACACCATTTGTCACGATCCAGACCCATAGCAACAGACATGGCCTCGAAGCGATGTAGATATTGGTCAATCTTCTCTTTGTCTTCTTCGTAGACCGCTAGAGGGAACTTCATAGCATGGTAACTATGTCCACCTACTGGGGTTGAGCGAGGGAGAGAGGAACCTCCCACTGCTCCCTCAGTTTCCCCACTAGAATGCCTCTTAAGCTCGAGTTGCCGCATTCGGTACTCGTGCTCCCTTTTCTGAGCTTCTTGTTTAGCTTCCAGTTTCTTAGCAGCCTGCTTAGCTACAAGTCTCTTGGCCGCTTGTTCTAATTCCATCTTTCTCAATTCCATGTCGGCCTTCCAATTTTTCCTTTCTGCTTGACGAAAATCCCTCTCCACCCCCTGTATGTAATCTGTTAGTGCAGAACCCGACAAGCCCATTGCTTCCCCCTTGCCCTTAGTTCTGCCAAATCTAGTTTAGGAGTGGCCATATTTTAGAGAGGTATGTCAGCAGGTTGGGTGTAAATTTTCTCCAAACTAATATATAGATATTTACTAATTAAAATGTATCTATATATTTAACACCACACAGCACACCACAACACAATCACTCAGTGACAAGAGTAGAATTAGGACCACAGACCTAAGTAGACGTGTGAAGTGTGAACAGGCAAGATATGTGTCTTAACTCCTATCCACATTCACCCTAGCTGGATCCTCACTAATATGATATCACCGTCCTGTGTTGAAAGATCCCATGTCGAGAAATCCCGTGTCAAAGGACCCCGTCGTCTAGAAATCCCGGTGTCAAAGGATCCCCTTGCCGAGAGATCCCGCTGTCAAAGGATCTCGTTTAAGATCACCCAGTAATGTCGTGGATTTCCTTTATTGTGTCGTCCCTGGAGTGAGGGGAATCAACACTCACATTATTTTTAACCCCATATCATTATCCTGGAGAATCCACCAGATTCCGTCCACCACACTCCTTCAGTCAATGGATACCCCTCTCTCTCTCTCTCTCTCTCTCTCTCTCTCTCTCTCTCTCTCTCTCTCTCTCTCTCTCTCTCTCTCTCACTCACCACTGGCTCATGCCCCCTCTCACACTTCCCCAAAACAACATACTAAACAACTCTAGCTTCCAAAAATTAATAACACATTAATTTAATGAAGAAAAGTGTATGTATGTGAGAGGTGTATGTGTAGAATGTATGTCGTATACTCTAGTGTGTCTGCAGAATCAGACCGAACAGCACAGGAGCAAAGTCTGATCATCCCTGTAAGGACCACACAACATCATCATAGTTCAGTAAACGATAACCTCACCAAACGATGTGTCCCTCCTGCTGGATGCTGACTTCCTCCAGTAGCTTTTTAATAACCCAGATACGTGGTCACCAATCACGGATATAGTCCGATACTGATCCTGAATCGATCACACACCATGTTATTAAATGTCCCTACTGTTCTGAGACTTAAAACATCCTTGCCTTGTGAAAACACGGAACACTGTCCCTTGAAATAACGTGATTCATTTTCTAAAGGCCCTACCGTTTCACAATTACACTGTTATTGTTTACAGTACCACAGGAATCTAGTAATTTAGTAAAAGCAACAGGTTCATCGTTCCTGTTACCTAGATAATCACTATTGTTCTTGTTACCTAGATCATAACTATTATTCTTGTTCCATGTTGTATGGAAAATAATCTCACTATGGTTCTTTCTACATGTGATGTGGAAAACAATCACTAGTGTTCTATTCACATGTGGTTTGGAAAAATA
>JACEFZ010028070.1:537500-550000 GCA_014155875.1 Cepaea nemoralis
GGTCTGGTCTGTCTGTCTGGTCTGTCTGTCTGGCATGTCTCTCTGGTCTGGTCTGTCTGGTCTGGTCTTGTCTGTCTGGTCTGTCTGGTCTGGTCTGGTCTGGTCTGCCTGGTCTGTCTGGCCTGTATGTCTGGTCTGTCTGTCTGTCTGTCTGTCTGTCTGTCTGTCTGTCTTTCTGTCTGTCTGTCTGTCTGTTTGTCTGTCTGTCTCTGTAAGTGTGCCTGTCTCTGTCTGTCTGTTGGTGTGTCTGTCTGTCTGTTTTATAGACAAACGTTTCTAAACATGTATAAAACATTTTAGATATTTAAATCTACATCGTAGAAACATACTTAAAATACATTGCGGATACTTTGAAACATAGAATGGAGAGATTACTTAGAAATAGTGTACTTGACCAATTTAACGTCGACTGACTAATTGACAACATTGCAGTCAAACTATTTTAGAATACAGTGTAGATAGATAACCTTAAAACACTGTGTAGACAGACTACTTTAAAGAATTGTGTAGACAGATTACGCTATATATATATATATATATATATATATATATATATATATATATATATATATATATATATATATATATATATATATATATATATATATATATATATCCATCCATCCATCATGTGCCATGCCAGTAAGCGTGGGCGGTCATGTTCTGCCATCTCACTCGATCACCAGTGTCGTGGATCAGTTCCGTGTTTCTGTCTCGACCATGCCATAAGGCCAGGCCATCCAGGTACTTGCTTCTAGGTCTTCCCCTTGGTCTGTTTCCCTCGATCTTACCAGTTGTCACCAAGTTCTCCAGATCATTTCTTCTCATAACATGCCCAAAAAATTGTGACTGTCTACGTCTAATGTCTCTAATCAGTTTACGATCTTCATTTGTTTCTTGAAGAACTTGTTAATATATATGTATATATATATATATATCATCGCCATCAAGTGCCCTGCCAGCTGGCGTAGGCGTTCATGTCTCTCCACAGATCTCGGTCTTTGGTTTTCTGGATCAACTCTGCTGTGATATTCCTCCGTGCCACCGTCTCAATCCATCCAGCATCATTTCTCTTGGTCTGCCTCTGCCTCTCTTCCCCTTGATCTTTCCAGTTGTCACGGTGTTCTCCAGTGCCTCTCTTCTCATTACATGACCAAAGAAAGCTGTTTGTCTCTTTCTTATTGTTGTATATAGTGTTCTAGTTTCATTAGCCTGTTTCAGGCAGTCGTCGTTAGTTACTCTGGCAGTCCAAGGAATTCGCAACATTCGTCTCAGGAACCACATCTCTGTTGCTTCTAATTTCTTCTTAATTTGTTCATTTACATTCCAAGATTCACTGCCATACAGCAAAACTGATTCTACATAGCATTTCAGCACTCTCTTTCTTACACTCAGTGATAATGACCTATTGCACAAGATACTCTTCATTTTCTGAAATGCGGCCTTTGCCTGCCCTATTCTGCTCTTAATCTCTGTTGTACATCTTCCATCTGATGTTATAAATGTCCCTAGGTGTCTAAAATTATCCACTTGGTTAAGAATTTTTCCTTCTATTTCTATGTCACATTTTGGTGTCACCATTTTCTTTGATATCACCATTGTTACTGTTTTCTTGATATTCAAGGAGAGTCCTTTCCTTGCACTCTCTGTTACTACAGTGTCCAACAATTGTTGTAGGTCTGTTGATTTATCTGCCACCAATACTGTGTCATCTGCATAGCGTATATTATTTATATTATAACCTCCAACTAGTATTCCTGGCATCTCTTTGATCTCTCTCATTATTACTTCGCTATATAGGGAGAAGAGATCTGGTGACAAGACACATCCCTGTCGTACTCCTAGCTTTATGTGTTCGTAACTACCCTCTTTATTTCCAATTTTAATTGCTGCTACTTGGTTCCAGTAAATATTCTTTATTATTCTTAAATCTTTCCCATCAATGTTGATATCTTCCAACATTTTAATCAGCTCATCATGTTTTACTTTATTCAAATGCCTTAGTATAATCTATGAAGCATAAATATATGTCTTTCTGTTTCTCTATTGACCTTTCTATTAGTGTCCGTAATGTATATATTGCATTGTTTGTGCCCTTTCCCTCCACAAATCCATACTGTTCTTCACTAATTTCCATTTTTATTTTCTTTCTGGTTCTTCTCATTATGATTCTGAGCAGAAGCTTAGTGATATGGTTTATGAGGTTAATTGTGCGAAAATCTTCACATTCAATTGCTCCTGGTCTTTTTGGTATAGCTATAAATACAGATTTCAGCATATCACTGGGTAGATATCCACTGCTGTAAATATCATTTAACATTTTGGTTAATATATCTACTCCAAATTCTCCCAATACTTCTAATTCTTCTATTGTGATTTCATCTGGTCCAGCTGTTTTTCCTTTCTTCATATATTTCATAGCGTCAGCGACTTCTTCTTTTAGAATAGGTGGACCTTCTAAGTTACTTTATTCTGTTAATTCTTCCCTTTCCCCATCATATAATTCTTGTATATACTCATTCCACCTCTTCATTATATCATCTTCCTCCAATAATATCTTTCCTGTTTTTGATTTCAAACACCCTGTATTTATTCTTATTTTTCTTCCCGTGAGCTCACTGATTTGTCTGTGCATATTTTTTGTATCTTTAATGGCATTTAATTCAATGTTTTTGCACTGCTCATTTAACCAACTTTCTTTTGCCTTCCAACATTTATCTTTATTTCTTTATTTATCTTAGCATATTCTTGTTTGTCATTTTTACTCTGTTTTCTTTTAGTCCATCAGCATTAAGATTTCTTCATTCATCCATTTTTTCTTAGCTATTTGACTTCTCTCCAGTAATATTTCTTTGCTAGTTTGATGAATGGAGTCCCTTAACATTTCCCATTGTTCATTTATACTCTGTATTTTAGCTATTGCATTGTACCTATTTTTCACAGTCACTATGTATTGTTCTTGAATTTCTTTATCTACTTTCAGAACCTCTTTATTAAGTCTCATGTTCCTAACCATTTGTTTCCCTCTCTTTAATCTTACTTTTATTTGTCCACATAGTGGTACATGATCACTATTACAGTCGGCGCCAGGCATTGTTTTTACATTAATTAGAGCATTTCTAAATCTTTTATTAATTAGTATGTAGTCAATTTGGTTGCGTATTTTCTGATCAGGGCTTTTCCATGTGTATAGTCGTCTTTTATGGTGTTTAAACCACGTGTTTCCAATTATCATATCATTGATATTTGCCCATTCTATTAGCTTTTCCCCTCTGTCATTTCTTGTACCTAAACCATAATTCCCCACTACATCCTCCATTTTCCCCTTTCCTACTTTTGCATTAAAATCTCCAAGTATTATTTTTATTTCCTGTGATCCAATTTGAGCCATCGCCATTTCTATTTCATCGTAAAAGTGTTGTATTTCTTCATCACTACTGCTTGTTGTTGGTGCATATACTTGTATAATATTTATATCTATTGGTTTGCCTTTTATTTTGACCAAAATAACTCTATCTGAAATACACCAGTATCCATTAAGTGACTTGGCTGTTTCTTCGTCAAGTATTATTCCTACACCTTTTTCATGTGTATCTCCTCCAGAATAAATTATTGTGTGGTTGTCAGCTATAATTTTGCCCGATCCCTTCCATCCCATCTCATTAACGCCTAGTATATTCACATTCATGCTATCCATTTCTCTTAGAACATTGTTTAACTTTCCTAGCTCATTTAATGTCCTAACATTCCATGTTCCTACTTTACATTTATTTATTTTATTTGTGATTTTGCCATCAGTAGCTGGATGACGGTCTGGTGTCACCTGTGGCTCATGACCGTCCCTACCGGACGAGGATGTCCTAAGACAGCCATTAACGTAGTTCACTAACTCTGATATGTGTTTTGATATGAAGTCTTTGGAAGATAATATGGTGGTTTCCCCTTGCCTTCCACATTCACATGGTGGTCTTTTATCTCTACATTTAACAGCCATTTCCGACTGTAAGGACAAGTGAGTGCCCTGCTCTGCTCAGCTGCAGAGTTGTCCACTTATTCCGGTGGATACTCGGTCCCCAGAGCTGTGTTAGCCACACCGTGGTGTGTTTCCATCCTCTACCACGGGGAGGTGCAGTTGGGATTTTCCCTTCCTAAAGTTATGGTCTATGACCAAAATTCTCCAGTACTTTCTAAAGGACTATATATATATATATATATATATATATATATATATATATATATATATATATATATATATATATATATATATTGCCTTCATCGATCTCACAAAGGCATTTTATTTGGTCAGTCGTGAGGGTCTGTTCAAAGCACTAAAGAAGATTGGCTGCCCACCAACTCTTCTGTCCATTGTGGAATCGTTCCACACAGGCATGAAGGGTATAATCAAGTTTGATGGTGCAATTCAGAAGAGTTTGAAATCAAGAGTGGAATTAAGCAAGGTTGTGTACTATCCCCCACCCTCTTTGGGATATACTTTTCACAGTGAAAAGGCAGTGAAACTTGGACAACTTACTCACACCAAGAGAAACGTTTAAACAGCAATATGCGGTGTCTGCGAAGAATACTTGGTATTAATTGGCAAGACAAAATCACAAATACTGAAGTATTGGAAAGATCAGGTTGTGTGACAGTGTGTCCCATGCTCAGTCTTCCTAGACTTTGATGGATAGGACATGTTTGGAGGATGGATGATGGTAGAATACCAAAGGACATCTATTTTGGTGAATTACAGATGGGTAGGAGATCTCAGGTTCGGCCTCTACTACAAAGATGTGTGTAAGCGGGACATGACTGATACAGACATTGTTAATGCACATTGGGAGCAAGTCGACACTGAACGTGTTGCATGGTTACAATTATCAGAAATGGAATAAAGACAAAGGAGAAAATGATTGCAGATAAAGCACACACAGAGCGCGAGAGACGTAAGATGGTGCATGATGGTGCAAATGACCATGTTTTCACATGCATCCGCTGTGGACAATATTTGCAGCGCGAATTGGCCTTATCAGTCACCCTCGCTACCGCCCATAGTTAAAAGTTATTATGCCTTTTAAAAGCACAAACTATCGTCTGTCAAGAAGGCAAGGGTGCCAATGAATGAATATATATCCAATGCTCAGAGATTGACAGCTAAGACCAAAATTAGGAGGGTAATGATCAGAGAGTTGCTTTTTGCAGATGATGCTGCAGTTACGACCCACTCTGAGGAAGAATTGCAAGGTCTACTATCTGCATTCTCCAATGGCTTGTTCTGAATTTTGGTTTAACAATTAGCAAAAGAAGACACAGATGATGTCACAAGGTGCACATGGGGTACCATCAATCTTTATTGACGAAGCCGAACTAGAGATAGTAGAACCATTTACATAGTCTAGGATCAGTGGTAAAATAGCAATTATCCTAGATCAGGAATCAACATACGGATTGGTAGGCAGCAACAACAATGAACAGGTTAAGAAAAAGAGTCTGGGAGGAAACAGGAAGCTTACTGCAGAACACAAAGTCCTTGTCTATCAAGCCTGTGTCCTTAGTACTCTTCTCTATGGGCAGTGAAACCTGGACAACTTACTCACACCAAGAGAACAATTTAAACAGCTTTCATATGCGGTGTCTGCGAAGAATTCTTGGTATTAAGTGGCAAGACAAAATCACAATACTGAAGTATTGGAAAGATCAGGTTGTGTGACAGTTTATTCCATGCTCAGTCTTCGTAGACTTAGATGGATAGGACATCTTAGGAGGATGGATGATGGTAGAATACCAAAGGATATCTTTTTGGTGAATTACAGATGGGTAAGAGATCTCAGGGTCGGCCTCTACTACGATACAAAGATGTGTGTAAGCGGGACATGATTGATACAGGCATTGATAATGCCATTGGGAGCAAGTCGCCGCTGAACGTGTTGCGTGGAGGGCAAATATCAGAAATGGAATAAAGTCAAAGGAGAAAATTATTGCAGAAAAGTCACACACCAAGCGTTTGAGACGTAAGATGGTGCATGATGGTGGAAATGACCACGTGTTCACATGCACCCACTGTGAACGGACATTTACAGCGCAATTGGCCTTATCAGTCACACTCGCTACCGCCATAGTTAAAAGTTATTATGCCTTTTTAGAGCACAAACTATCGTCTGTCAAGACGGCAAGGTGCCAATGATATGATATGATATGATATATATATATATATATATATATATATATATATATATATATATATATATATATATATATATATATATATATATATATATATATATATATGTCCAGAGCGCCACTTGCTGGCAAAGTTCATTCTCTTTGCGCTAGTCCGACAATGCTAATGTACCTTAATACTACTTTTTGGTCTTGTATGTGTGACAAAAACACAATACACATAATCATAATTATACGACAACACATTTTAAAAAAGGCAAAGAGACATAACCATACGACAACACAATGACACAAATCCAAAGAGACATAACCTTACGACAACACAGACAAAAATACACACAGACAAAAAACACAAATAAACAAAAACACACATAGACATAACCATACGACAACACATAGACAAAACACAACAGCTACAGTTTTGATTCTCCAGAGGCGGAACTCACGGAATAAAGTGGTAGGAGGGGAGGGTATGTGACAAACCAAAGGCAATCACGTCGGTATACGGGTAAGGAAGCACTCCACCCAATGGCGACTCGCAGTGTTCTCGCATTTCAGCAACCATTATCCACTAAAACAAGAACACAAAAGGGAAATGTCAAAGGCAATGGAATGGACTTGTGTTTAACAACGTGACGCTACAATGCCACCAGAACATGAAACATAGACGAACAGTAGAGTGCCTCCATAGACTGACTCAACCAGCACGCAAATGTGTCTAGCTGCAGACACAGTACTTTGTCTAATGAGCTAGTCGGACACTTTAGAATATACGACTCTAGTCGGGAAATTGAGCGAATTGAGAGAGATTTGGTCTGAATAAATACTGGTTAAAAGTGCTAAGTGTGGCCACATTATTTTTCTTTTTTTCTGTTGTCAGTGATGAAATAGGTCTGGCGCTACTAGGAGACAAAAACATGTTGTACTTCTACTTTGTTGTTCCGTATAGATTGTTTTGTTTTTGAAGAGAGGCTCTGTAATCAGCAGAAGTCATTTTGTCACGACATTTTAGATGGTATATGCGTGGTTTTACTCCGTCACGTTGCTTACGTAACTCGTTAGAATGCAACACCATCAACAATCATCACTAGCCCTACATTAAGGATCATCTGCGGCGAGAGCAAGAGGATGCCCGAGAAGATAATGGATTGACGACATCAAAGACATTGTACAATCACACGGAATGACACTATCCAATGCCACCCATCGGGCGCTGGAGCGCCAGTTATTCCTCCCCACGATGCTTGACGGCACAAGTGGAAGTTGATGATCATGATGATGAACATTGGTCCTTTAGTCCCATCTCATAACGAGACCAAAAATTAACGATAAAAAGACGCCAGTTAGACGAATAACACCGTTGTCGACAAGTTTTATTTCTTCCTTATAAGGGCATTGTTTAAGCGTTGTTTCCATATGTTGCCGAATTCCAAAGACAATTTTCCGGTGTAATAAACGGAATGTCCAAGATATTTGCCATCACCGCGGGAGGTACAAATGTCAGCCGCAATGACATCTGACATTCTGAATCGATCCCCGGGGATATTAAATTATGACGCTTTGATGGGGGATGTTTTCTCCTACAGAGGTTTAATGCTGTTCTCTGGCCACATTTCTCAAAACTGGTACTCGGAGCACACGAGCTGGGAATAAAAGACGGAAATATGTCCTGGTTTGTCGGAGTGGGCTGGCGTTAATTGTCTGCAATAAATCCTGCGCAGCCCCATCATTGTTTGTTTGCTGTAATGATGCCCAGTATGGATTTCTGGCGTGTTTCCTGTAGTATATAATACCGTTACCTAGAGATTATTAATGTTTTGCGGATACCAAATTGAGAAATACATTATCAGGTATTAGTCGGCGGCATTCATAGATCTAAAAAAGAGAGGCAAGGACCCGAAGACACATTATACAGTATATTACCAATAAACAGGCTTGTCCATGGGAATGGGATTCTCATGGGAATCCCATGAGAAACGTCCCATGGGATGGAACAGCAAACATTTGTATTTCCCATAGGACACATGGGACAGTAGCCATGTCATAGCAACTTGATCTACGTCAGAGCTACTCTTAATTTTATTGTTTTATTTTTTACTTTTTTAAAGCCTTGTATCCTTCTTTTTTTCCTTACATATTTGTATCAATTCTTTATCTCGCGGTGGGACACCGGATAAATAAATAAATGCGCGCATGCGTGCTGTTAGTCAGCCATTGTTGCTGTAGTTGTTGATTGATGATTGGCGTCGTTGGCGATTTGTAAATACGAAGCTAGTTTTAATCTGCTGTAATCGAAGTTGTTTTGTTACTGAATCGCAGTATTTTTGTTTCGGTTGAATATTAGGTACTGTATTTATAGTCTATAAATATATAGTAGTCACATTTATAGTCTATAAATATATAGTAGTCCTAATTTCAAATAATTTGTGAAGGCAGTCACTCGAAGCCAAGGTGTTACTGAGCGTAGGCTGTGTAAGCCTACGGTACTCAAAATGGCCAACCAAAAATATGAGTTTCAGGATCTTACTAAAACTGTTGTTGCTAAGATGTTGAGTGGGGGAGAATGCCACTTGACTGATGTTCTAAAAGAACTTGAAATGTCTTCAACAGCTGATGTTAAAGCAGTTAAAAGATCTGAAAGTATTTTAGCACAACTTGTTTGCTATGCAAAGTGCAAAACGCTAGACCGTTGGTATAAGTAGATTAGTGAAAAATGGGTTAATCAAAGTGGTTGTGGAGTTACAATACAGCATAGCATGAAATGTGATTCCGGTGGTTCTACTAACATCAAAAGATTTTTTGAAGCAAAGCAACGGGAAGTAACAAAACCACCACTAACATTGTCAAATGCGTGGCAGTTGTTGAACTAATTACATCACATCCAACGGTATCCATTTCGGCTGGATGTGACATTATATGTGATGCTGCTAACTTTGCTGCAAGATCTACTCACGCTGCAAACAAGGTATATAATTACACCTATATCACTGGCAAACAGGTGGACTCGTTCTATTTTGGCGCAAGGAAAAATTGGCCAAACTGCAGTTTCAAAATTATTTCAAAATAGGCACAAGATCCAGAATGTGCAATTTCGGGAATAGTTGACTTTTGGTCTCAAGACAAACATATCTTTTGCCATATGGGGGAAATTATTGCATGTGGACTAGATCAAAATTGGGAATGGATTACTTTCCCTCTGTCTCTTATAAACATTGATAGTAATCAATCCATACTGCACAATTTACGCACAGTATTTTTTCTTTTTTTTTTTTGCACGGTGAATTTCTTGCCAGAATCTACACATTCTCCAGTCCATTGTTTGTGTGTACTGATAATGCAGCAACGCATGAGGCAGCTATTTAGATGGACGGTTTGATACCGATACAGAAATGCACCGATCTGGTTGTACTGAGCACAAGTTATCAACATGCATTACAGATAGCTTCGGCAGAGGCTTGATTTCTGAACTCGGTCAGTTCATGGATCAACTTTCATTTATTGAAACATATTACAGTACACGTCAGGCAAAGGCATCACAGCTGCCATTTTCCATACCAACAAAATCTGTGAATGGCAATCATATTACCAACGTGTCAATGCCCATTTAAAAAAAAATAAAATTACTCGCATTACTTTAATGAAGATGATGAAGAATTCTTAACCCACATTCCGAATATTGCTCAGATTAAAGGAATGCTGTACATACATGAGAAATTCAAAACTTTTTTTTGACAAACTAGAAATTGATAGTGCTACATCTCATTTAGTTTTGCTGTTATACTTCTTCCTAGACTATCAGTTGTACAAAGTTATTGTTGATATTGACGAAGAAACTTCCAGCAGCATGGTGAAGAAATATTGTCATAACGTTCAGAAAATTATTGGAGAGAAACTTTGGCCATATTGCGGCAGTTCTCTGGCAGTTACAGCAGCATTTCTTACTGGAGTTGACATTAAAGCCAAAATGGAAGACATGGTCAGGTCAGTTGTTACTAAGAAGAAAGGGAATGTGGACACCGATAAATGGGCCAATGATTGGATCGCTTTTTCTAAGTCTGTTGTTCCAACTGTTATATCGTTAATCAAGGATTTAAATCTTTCTTCTGAATAATCTGCTGTATGTGAAGTAGCAGAAATTGTAGAACAAAAGCCGAAAAAGAGATTTTGACTTATTATTTGATCCTCCACCAAACAAAGCACTTAAGTTTGATGACGCCAGAAACAAATGCCTTGAGGATGAAGTCACCATGTTTCAAAAATTACGGCAACCAACTTTCACCATAAACTTATTGGAAAAATGAACATAGGTTTCCACTGCTAAAAGCAAGTGCGAACATTGTTTTGGACATACCAGTGTCCTCAGCAGCAGTAGAGCGCTTATTTAGTGCAGCTGGATTTTTGTTGAGTATGTTACGAAAACGGATGTTACCAGCTCTCGTTATAAACTCTGTGTATATCAGATTTGCATGTAAGATGAAAGTTGTGGAAATGGTTCAGGGATTACCTGGATTAACTGAATTATTAGAAACAGTCGATCAGCAGGAAATTGATAATGTGCTGAATGAGCAGAGTGACTGAGAAACAGAATGAGAGTGTCAGAATGACACTGAGTTGTCATATTTAGATTAAACTTTGTTTTAATAAAATACTTTTGGATATTACAATTAATAAATTCTGTTGTTTTACATGTCTCTTTGTACATGTAGTCCTATTTAGTAGATATCAACCCTAAACTTTCATAAATTGCAGAATTTTATTTGACTGTATTCCATATTAATATTATCATGGGAATCCCATGGGATGGGATAGTATGGGACAGGCATAAATTGCCATGGGATGAGATGGAATGGGACTGAAAAATATGTCCCATGGACAAGCCTGCCAATAAAATATTAAAAACTAAAAGCATTAGGCAGTACAGGATTCGAACCTATCTCTCCCCCCCCCCCCCCAAAAAAAAAGAAGAAGACAACAACGCCTCTCAGAAGGGACAAATATACATTACTTAGACGCACAACCGCCTTAGAGGTTTAAGAGGATTTAAAGAAGTAAGATCGGCTTCAATGCACTGAGTATTACCAAATTTGGTTGGGTATCTTTTCGCAGGGCGGCCTGCGGAAAGCGTCGCACAAAGCACGAACTCATAGTAGTAAAGGAAAGAAGAAATGATAAGGAAAAAAACAACATATAATACAATATAAACATATGGAAGCTATAGGCAGCACTCGAATTCAAACCTACCACCTTCAAATGACGACCGTGCCTCTCTGAATGCACACGTGTACTTAGACGAATGACAACTAGCCAAATATGTAAAGTTACTTCTGTGAGAGCCGACCAATCCCTTAGAGGCCTTAGACTATACTTCTCATCCTATTTCAGTTAACAGATTAAATTGCTGCAAGCGTTCGATATTTTATGGAAGTTATTTGTTGGGAATTAGCAGATTAGTGATAAGTTACTTAACGGCTGTTGAATATTATTTTACAGAAAAACGCTAAAGGTAATTTGGACAGATCAAAAGAATAATGACGGCGTCACGAAAGAGACCAAGTCACGAAAAGGACTGGTCACTCATATCAGTATAAGATAATGGATATTGTTTTGCTATGTCCTGCCAAGGGTTGGTTGGCTGAGTCGTGAAGACTTCATTTTATCGCTTTGGTAAAATGATTTGACATTGGAGCATTTTGAGCCAATAAAAAGGTTGCATCCATTGGAGTGAGGTTGATGTAAAGACATAATGAAGGAAAACAACCCATAGAAGCAACGAAGACTTAACCACAAAACATAATTAACGTTAACAGAATTCCGTGTTGAAAACACATCCTACGAAGCAAACAAAACGCGACAATTGTCTTTCGACACGAAAACGCGACCTCTCCCTGACCATTCCAAAATTATCATCTCACTCCATCCCCACTATCCTTTCCTATTACTTGTCCATTCTAGGATTAGATGAAATCACACGAGAGGTGTTTCCAGATGGCCCAGTGGTAATCCATAGTCGTGACGAAAACTTCAGAAACCTGTTTGTACACAGTCGCCTCCCTACGGTTGTCTCACTATTTGGGTACATTAAAATGCTTCCGGACAGCGGGGTCTATGTGAAGTACGTTACCAAGCCACAGCTGATCATATTTCCCAAGGGCCCCTTTTACTTTAAAAAAAAAAAACAACAACAAACAACCAAACTTCACATTTTCCTGCGAAATGTCACAATTTCATACACACATTCATTTGCAAAAAGTGTGTATGCAGTAAATTGGATAGACTGGTAGGCGTCTGTCAGACCGTTTCAGGAGAATGTCTAATGAACACCA